>VZQC01014308.1:158003-236099 GCA_009823505.1 Rhizomys pruinosus
TAGTGTCATTCCCTCAAGGAAGACAGTACTCCCTCACCAGCCGTGTGTGATCTTTGCCAAAGTTCTGGCCTCTGGTTCCTTTCCCTAGTTCCGTACTGGTTTTTGTCTGCTGAGTTTGTATGGGTCTTGTGCATGCTGTCACATTGCTGTAAGTTCATATGAGCAAGGTCCCAGGAGCCTGAAAAACTCTGTTTCCTTGTCATGTACCTCCCCTCCCTAGCTCTTACAGTCCTTTCACCCTTTCTTCTGCAATGGTTCCTGAGCCCTGGGTGGGTGAAGTTTAGTATAGGAGTGAGTCCTGCCCAGGGTTACACACGCTGCAGTCTCTTATTCTTTTCATTGTGGCCTTTTGTGCTCATTGTCTTCTGTTGCATGAAGATGCATTAGCGTCCTCTCTACCTGTTTTTCTACTGCTTCATGAACCTTAGTGATAGAGGTGTCACTTAACAATGACTGGCACAGCAAACTATATTGGTACAGTAGAGGCACTTTTATCTTGGGAGTAATCAACAGCTACCTAACTGGACTTAAAGCCCCCTCAGTGGAAGGGAACGCATGTGTGGCACTGTAAACATAGCCAAATACACATGGCTGGAGAGGTCATAGATCTTAGATCTGTCACATCCCGAGATAAGCGTAATTTCTTACTATATGCTAAATATAGATCCTTGTGTTTATAAACAAGTATGTCAGTCACCACTTATCAAAGAAGCTTCTTTTGCAACAGAGTCTAGTATAGATTTCCACAACTGGGCACACACAGAGAATAAGTGTCTGAGACGCCCAACCCTAATTGACATATTTACAATGAACCTCTACACCTAAGGTGTTTAATTTCTAATCTTAGAAAATAGTAATCCTAGGTGTGGTGGTGAACACCTTTTATCCCAGCCCTTGGGAGGCAGAGGCAGGCTGATCTCTGTGAGTTAAAGGCTAGCCTGCTCTAAATAGCGAGTTCCAGGCCAGCTAGGGCTACAAAGAGACCCTGTCTCAGAAAGAGCAATACATACATACATACATACAGAGACAGACAGATAGACAGACCCTTTCTCAGAAAGACCAATACATACACACACACACACACACACACACACACACACACAATACTGGTCTCTGTGTTTAGAATGACATACGGTGTTTTAAGCAATTAAAATATATCCGTAATAGGGTCTGGAGATGTAGCTCTGGCAGGTGAGCCTAAGTTCTGTCTCTGAGACTCCCAAGTGGTGGGAGAGAGCCCACTCCCACATTTGTCCTCCAGCCTCCACATACATGCTGTGGGCACTCACACGTAACACATGCATGAATGTAATAAAATTTAGACACGTATCATTAATGAATATACTTGGCAAATAGAAGATCTGAATTCATTTCTTTTTTCCCTGTCTGCCATTTCTAAGCACATCACTTTGAAAAAAACAAATTTCTTCATTGATGATTAATTTGACAGTTATTAAGAACTGTTTGTAAAATAATCTTGGATGATGAACATGGGCCTGCAAAGATGCATACCTGTGATCCCAACATGGGCCTGCAGTGATGCATACCTGTAATCCCAACACCTCCTGAGGCAGGAGGATTTAAGATTTGAGACCAGCTGGGTTACATAATGACACCTTGCCTCAACAAATCAAAAGCAACAAATGAAACCTCTCTAAAAGAAAATTTTCATGGAACATAAGGCATTTGTTATGTTTATTATCTTAATTATTGAAAGTGTAATGCTCATATGAAGTTGTTAACACATGAGCATATGCACTCGTGTGTCACGTAATGAGGACTGGGTATATAATTAATATACTTACCATTAGTCTAGGTTATAGATTTATCCAGAAGATGTAACTAGTCTGGGGTGTCTCCATAATCTCTTTGGTCAAGTAGAATTTATTGGCAGTTCGAGTTCCAGAGCTCCAGGAGACTCCAGGGGTAGGAATGTCATAGTTTGGGGCTGGAGAGATGACTCAGCGCTTAAGAGTGGGGACTGCTGGTTTCGATTCCCAGCACCCACATGTAGGCTAAGAACCCACATGGCAGCTAAGAACAGTCTTTAAGCCAGTCGTGGTGGCACACGCCTTTAATCTCTGTGAGCTCAAGGCCAGCCTGGTCTAAAGAGCAAGCTCCAGGCCAGCTGGGACTAAAAGGAGACAGACCCTGTCTCAAAAATACAAAAAAAAAAAAAAAATTTCTCATAGTTGAATTAATGTAACTGGAACTAGTATTAATAGATTATACATGTCACATCACTTTCATAACTTTAGAGAAGAGAAAATAAAGTTATCAATAAAGGAAAAACTCATAAGAGAGAGATTCAGCCTGTGTGTTTATCTGAAATGCTTGGGACAAGAAGTGTTGCAAATTTTTTGTTTTTCCAGGTTCTGGGCTATTGGAGGAAATACTATAGAAACTGACAGTGCTCTTTCATTTCCACTGCAGGTCATCCAGGAAAGGAAGGAAGGGGTGTGAATCCTGACTTGTGCTGTCATACCAGCTCTCAGAAAAGCTTGAGACACTGCAATGTTTTGAATTTAGGGAATTGAGGTTAGGGATGCTCAACCTGTGTGACTTTCTTCTTTTTCACATCTAGAGAATGGGACCTGATAGAAACTGAAGAGCACTACAAGAGCCGATGGAGGTCCATTAGGGTTCTCTATCTTACTATGTTCCTCAGCAGTGTGGGTAAGTATCAGAAGTTAGGATTGTAAATATTCTTAACTTGTAGTAGCTTAAGATCATTTTATTTACTATGTTAGAGAGGGCCTTGTCATATAGCCCAGGCTGGCCTGGAGTTCGTGTTTCTGCTGCCTTAGCCTCCCTAGTTGGGGTTACAGACAGGACACTATGCCTGCCTGCCTTTTTTTTTTCTTCCTTTAAGACTCCTAATTTTTATTAATGAGCTGTCTTAAAAACAGTTTCAAATTTAACATCAGAAAAAGAAAATTCGATGTTGATTGGCATGTTAAGCATTTTACTTGTTTGCAAGTTTATATTACTTATTATTATTCTTATTATTCTTATTATAAAAGGTAGCCTTGATTTCAGAGATTCTTTTTATCTTCCTTCCCCCAAGGGTGGGGGAGGTTGCGAGATGGAATTTCTTTGTGTATCCTAAGCTGGCCTTGAACTCTGGATCCTCTTGCTTCAGTCTCCCCAGCACTGGGAGCACAGGTGTGCCCACCATATCTGAGATTCTAGTTGTCTCAGTCTTATTCATTAAAGTCAACTTGTCAGTTCAAACTACCTAGAGAGCTAGAGGTGTATCTCAGTGGTGAAGTGCACACCCAAGTATGGCCAGGGCCCTGGGATTCAGTCACTAGCATTGCCAAAATAGAACAGAATGAAACAGAAGCACGAATGGAACGGAACTAATCATTAGGTTACATTAGAAGTAGACCTTAGAGGGCTGGAGAGATGCGCCTACGCGGTTGAAGCAGCACGACCGCTCTTACGAGGAGACCCGGGTTTGATCCCCAGCACCCACTATGGCGGCCGAGAACGTCTGAAAACTCCAATTCAGGAAACTCCATTCCAGGGAATCCGAGACCCTCTTCTACCTCCGCGGCATTGCACGACACGGGGTGCACAGACTTGCACACGTACATTCATACAAATACAGAAATAAAAAAAAAAAAAAAAAAAAAAAAAAGAAGTAGACCTTAGGGCAGCAGGATGGCTCTCAGCCTTTGACCTCTGATGGATCCAGAAAACCTACAGTAAAGGACAGAGTCCTACAAGTTGTTAGACCTCCACGTGTATATCTGCACTTTTATACACATGCGTGTCATACACGCACATATACACCACACACATACACACATAATTAAAAAAAACGAAATTAAAAGGAAGTTCTTCTGGCTGGAGGCAGATAGGCCCCAGCGTTAAGAGCACCGCGCTCTCAGAGGACCCGGGTTCGATCCCCCAGCGCCCACATGGCGGCTAAGAACCGTCTGTAACTCCATTCCAGCGTAGAAACTCCAGTTTCTCCAGGGAATCCGAGACCCTCTCTGACTCCGCGGCATTGCACGACACGGGTGCACAGACCTGCATGTAGAATACATCCATACACATTACAAAAATAAATAATAAAAAAAGGAAGTTCTTCCTGTATATATATATATATATATATGTATATATATATATATATATATATATATATATAAATATATAAAATTAATGGATAATGAATCTCAGGGATTATCGCTAAAATGAAAGAACCAGACCATGCTTGACAAAATACTCCAAACAAAACCAACTTGGGGAAGAAAGGGTTTATTCGGCTTTTATCTCCCAGGTCAAGTTCATCACTGAGGGAGCACAGGAACTCGGGCAGGAACCTGGAGGTAGGAGCTAAAGCACAGGCCATGAAGAAAGCGCTTACATGGCTTGCTCCCCTAATCGCCCATGCCAGCTACTTTCTTTCTCCTTTTCTTATCCTTTTTTTTTTTTTTTTTTTTTTATCTTTTGAGAAAGGGTGTCTCTGTAGCTCCAGCTGTCCTGGAATTCACTATGTAGACCAGGCTTGTCTTGAACTCACAGAGATCCACCTGCCTCTGCCTGATTAAAGGCGTGGGCCACTACACCCACCTACCCTGCATTCTTAAACAGTGCAGGACAACCTGCATCACTTAACAATGAAGACAATACTCCATAGATGTGGCCACAGGTTAGTCCAATGGAGCCAATTCCCCAGTTGACGCTCCCTCTCAACGCCAGAGCTGTCCAGCAGTTGACACCAAAGGCTGTCCACACAGGACTCAGGGATCTGCCCTTTTTGCCTCTCTCTTACCATTGGGATTGATGTTGGTGGCCTTAGCATCTGGCTTTTACATGGTGCTGGGGATCCCATGCCTGTGAGGCAAGCACTTTACTTATCAGTTGAGCTCATTCCTCAGCTCCTGTATATTTATTTATTTTTTTGTTTTTATTTTATTTTTAATAAAAAAAAAAATTTTTGTAATTTTGAAATAGGTTCTCCCGCATTGCCCTCTCTTGACACTCACTCTCTGAATTTTTACTTTAAATGGTAATTTTCTGGTAACATAAATTACTTCTCAGTCATTGTTTTTTCTTTTATTATTTATTTATTTCTGTATGTGTATGAATGTACGTGCTGCAAATCAAGTTTGTGCACCCATGTCGTGCAAGTGACGCCGAGGTCAAAGAGAGGTGTCGGACTCCCCGGAGCTGGAATTCTGCCTGGCATCAGGCCAGTTATTGGACTGGTTCTTGGCCACATAAGGGTGCTGGGATCGAACCCAGCCCTGTAAGAGCGGTTGGCGCTCTAACACTGAGGCCATCTCTCAGCCATTGGTTTCTTAAATAAACAGGGTTTCAGATGAAGCTGGAGCTGTCATCTCCTGCCTGCTCTTGAGGCTGGTACAGAAGTGGCGCGATGGACAGAATAGGCTGAGCCTAGTAACGTTCTAATTTCTGATTGAATCAAGTTTAGTTATTATTATATTATTNCTACTGTGTCATGTTAGAAAATATCTCAGAGATAGATGACAGATCTAATGTGCCATGCCAGAAAATACCACCTTTTATATTCTCATGGTTATGGCTCTCATTCTGGAGCCCTGTGTATTAAAGCTGGCCCTCAATCTAGAGTTCTGTGTACTAAAACTTTTTCCAATTTCTCAAACCAGGATACACATCCTTTTTCCCTCTGCATTCCCTAGACCGGGACCCTCCAATTGCTAATGCACCCTGTAGCTCCCTGTTGGTCCCTGCACTGGTATACTCATGTAAGACTCAATCAGCTTGTCCTTTCAGTGGCAGAGAAAACATCCACTAAGTACTGGCCACTATTGATCTGGACCAAACCCACTGGGCAGAGCACCCCAAGCAGCCAAAATGGGAAACTCCAGCCTGACAGCTGTTCCCCCAGGACTTCGCCCCTGATCAGCTCTGAAGCAGATACAGAAGACAGACCTCTGCCCTTTTTCCTATAGAAAAAAAAGGCTGGAATGTCAGGTTGTGAGATCCAGAAGCCCATTGGAATGCAGAGATACCTAAGACCAGAGGTCCTAGAACCTGCTCTACCAGGCCAGCCTTTGGTCATGCTAAAGCAGGCCACCACTGATTACTCAGGAATCTTCCACCTTGCCTTCCGACCCACCCCACCCTCACTGAATCCCACTCCCACCTTCTCCCTTAAATTCCCAAGCCAGACACCATTCTGGGCTTGGCTCTACCTCTCCCCTGAGCCTAGCCCCGGCTACCCTGAATTAAACTTTGCTCCGAAGAACTTAGACCTCGTGGCCTTTCATTCCGGGGGGAGCGCGCCATAACCTTACACTACTTAGCTGTAGGTAGAGACCCACACATTCACTAGAATTTTATGATTCTATTCAGGTTTCCTACTTAGTTATAGGACTGAACCAACTAGAATACTTTATGAATTATTATGAAACCCAGAAAATTATGAAAATCCAGTCTGATTTTCCATTCGTTTTTGCGATTTTACATTTATTGTTAAGTAAATACTCATTGCAGTAAAGTGTCTTCTGTTACATTTTAGTGTTGCCGCTCATTTTAGTACAGATGTTTTTCTGATATTTAGTCCTTTCAATTATTTTTAAATTTTTATTTATTTTTATTTTATGCGTATGAGTGTTTTGCTTACATGTTTGTTAAGTGCATCAGTGTCATGTAATACCCAGGAATGACAGAAGAGGCATCAAGTCTCTTGGAACTGAACTTACGGATGGTTGTTAGCTGCCCTGTGGGTGCTGGGATTCGAATCCTGGTCTTCTGCAAGAACATCCAGTGCTCAGTGCTCTTAACCATTCCATCAATGTCTTTTCTTATTCTTCCTACTCCAACTGTACCTGTATGTGAGTTTTGTCTTCAGAACTGAAGTTAATTACATCCTTAGATGGCCATGTCTCTGAAAAATAGAATTAAAATGTCTGTTATAAAAAGAAAAAAATGCCCTCTCCTGGCCTCCTCAGGCAAGCACACATGTGGTGCATACATACAGGCAAAACATTCATACACATAAAATAAAAATAAATACCCGGACATGGTGGCACATGCCTTTAATCCCAGCACTTGGGAGGCAGAGGCAGGTGGATCTCTGTGAGTTCAAGGCCAGCCTGGTCTACAGAGCAAGCTCCAGGCCAGCTGGGACTAAAGGGAGACACTGTCTCAAAAATTAAAAAAAAAAAATAGAAAGAAAGAAGAGAGAAAGAAAGAAAGAAAGAAAAAGAGAGAGAGAGAGAGAGAAAGAAAGAAAGAAAGAAAGAAAGAAAGAAAGAAAAGAAAAAACTATTGAGTTTGATGGAAAGGATCAACTATAGTTTGGAGAAGGAAAGGAAAGGAAAGGAAAAAGAAGAGGAGGAGAGGAAGGGATAGAAGAGGAGGAGGGGAGGGGAGGGGAAGGAGGAGAGGAGAGGAGAGAGGGAAGGAGAGGAGAGGAGAGGAGGAGAGCGGGAAAAGACAGGGAAAGAACCCCATTTAGGGTATACAGTTTCCATTTGTCCACCAGAGGGAGGTATGTTAACTGGTAGGAATAGAGGTGAGGATGAAAGATTGTCCTAAACTGTCTACAGATATAACTACTTATTTGTTTATTTATTTATTGATCTTTTTGAGACAGGGTCTCCCTTTAGTTCCAGCTGGCCTGGAGCTTGCTCTGTAGACCAGGCTGGCCTTGAACTCACAGAGATCCACCTGCCTCTGCCTCCCAAGTGCTGGGATTAAAGGTGTGTGTCACCACGCCCGGCAGAATCACCTAACATTTAAAATGGACATTCACACTCGGGTAGGGATGGGGTATAATTGAGTGGAAGAGCACTTACATAGAATGCATAAGGCTCTGGATTTGATCTCCATCATTATAAAAAGAAAAAAGATAAATAAAATTGACAGAACATTGTAGTTCTCAAGTGCTAAAGGCTAGCAGAAATCATGAATTTTCTGTTCAGGTATGGTCATCTCGAAGTATCTTGATTAAGATGTCTCCATTTAGATGACTACGTTCCCTGCTCTTGTCTCCCCTGCAGTGAATTCTGTCTTCCACACAATGCAGATTAGAAGACTAGCACTGTTCTGACAAAGTGCCCTTTCCTTCATCCATTAGAGACTTGACAAAGCTTGTAGTAATTTCTACTTGAAGCAACAGCACAGGAGAGAGGACAAATGAGTCCTTCACTTTTGTTGTAACCATTATGGTCAGAGACTATAATTATATTCTTTTCCATATTTTTTTAGTTTATTTTCCTTTTGATGATTAAAATCTCACTGCTTGATAAATTAAGCATTTGTATGTCTAAATTTGCAGGTTCAAAATATTTTTTTAAATCCATGCTCTATTTGTAAAAAACTAACAGTGATTGCATTGTTATTATACTAAATAATTCCATTGCCTCTTTGCAGGGTTTTCCATTGTAATAATGTCTATATGGCCATACCTCCAGAAGGTTTGTACGTTTCAGTCTATTCTTTTAAGTAATGGTGATAGTAACACTTATGTCATTAAGCATTTTCTAGAGAATATCTTTGGTATTCTTCATTTTAATCTATCCCAGAATAAACTTGAGGTAACAGTTCCTGAAAAGAGGCTTAAGGAAGTTGACCATATGCTTTATTGTGCAAACAAAAGTATTTATAGTAAAAAAAGGTGCTGTACCAGGAAAATAGGCTTATGCCTAGACAGTTTCAGGTGAAAGTGAAAGTGTGGGCACCTGCTTATTAGCCACTTTAACAGCCCATCACTAGCTCTCCCTAATGAAAAGAAAACTAAACTGGGCACAGTCCAAATTCTCAAAACGTGAATACAATATTTTTGAGGAATAATTTCATTATTTCTTCCTTAGAAGTAATTTGTGTTTTCAGTAAACACTGTGAAAAGTATAGGTAATATGGCTGCCCCCCAGTATTCCTGGGAGATTCTTTTCAGTAAAAACTGTGAAAAGAGGGGCTGGAGAGATAGCCTAGCGGTTAAGAGCACCGACGGCTCTTACAGAGGACCCGGGTTCGATCCCCAGCACCCACATGGCAGCCGAGAACCGTCTGAAACTCCAATTCCAGGAGAACTCCAGTTCCAGGGGAATCCGAGACCCTCTTCTGACCTCTGTGGCATTGCACGACACGGGTGCACAAACCTACATGTAGATAGTACATTCATACACATACAAAAAAAAAAAAACTGTGAAAAGAATAGGTCATGTGGCTGTCCCTTAGTATTCCCAGAAGACTGTTTCTCAGGTTCCCCTGGATATTAAAATGTGGATGCTCAAGTCCCTTATAGAGAATGTTGTAGTGTTTGCATATAATTTACGTACATTCTCCTATATATTTAAAATAATCTCTAGATTGTATATAGTACCTAGTACAATGTAAATATTGTTTGATTTTAAACTGTATTGTGAGAGAACAGTGACAAGAAAAGACGGTGCCTGTCGGAGTCCACTTTCGGCCCGTAGGTGACGCTTCCATGCTTTGCTCTACTCGCCTTTCCCTGCTTCCTGCAACTGTCTCTTACCTTCCATGATGTGTCTTTGTGCTGGCTTTTGTCTTAACTCTAATTACTTATTCTTTTTTTTTTTTTTTTGGTCTTTTCAAGACAGGGTCTCCCTGTAACCCCAGCTATCCTGGAACTCATTCTGTAGACCAGGCTGGCCTTGAACTCACAAAGATTCACCTGCCTCTGCCTCCCATAATTACTTATTCTTAAATTGTTTATTGGCTGATTTTTTTGCTTGTTGATTTTTCCATAGTTGTTGGTGTGTATGCTTCACTATGGTCTATAGTGAGGTATAGACACGCCTACTTAAGTTAATCCAAGCTATTTAAGCCTTGACATACTTGTTTTTTTCTGGAATATTCTTCCCTCCCTCCCTCCCTCCCTCCGTCCCTTCTTCTTTTTGAGAGAGTCCTACTCTAGCCTGGCTGGTCTGCAGCTCACCGTCTGGACCGACTGACAGAGGCTCACAGACCTCCTCCCTTTGCTTCCTTGTGCTCGGGTTAAAGACATCCACCATGACACCAGGCAAAACTTAATGTACTTTTATATTCATTGTTTGTCTGTTTGTGTGTATGAACATGTAGAAGTCAGAGGACATCTTTTGGGAGTGAGTGCTCTTCCGCCATGTCATCAGGCTTGGTGGTAGTACCTTTACCCACTGCATCCTCTCTCAGGCCCTCTAGAGTACTTTTCCTTCTCTCTGTGCTCTACAGCCTGAGAATGATCTACCATCATCATACTTCAAGTTTTGAATGAGTGTGTTTATAAAGTATATAGTAATTCAAAGTAAAATAATATAGTAAGAGATAGACAGCAAAATGTGAAATTGGGCCCTCTAAACATCCAGAAGAACAGCAGAAATTGACTTGTGCAAGTGGCAGGCAGCTGGAGTTCCCAGTACAGGGAGACCCTGGAGAGCAGAGCAGGGTGTCCCCTGGGAGAGGCATCCAAGTAAAAAACCAAATAGTAGCATAGATAACAAAATCAAATGATCATAAAATGCAGCAGAAACTGAGTGGGGAAGTTGAAGTCGCCAGCTGGAGCCTCTGATTGGCTGAGCTTCCGGCTTCTCTGTCCCTTCTAGCTCTTCTCCAGCAGACAATGTTCTCTCGGGCTATTTTGCTCTTTTCTTTTTCCCTGTCACAGAGTTGGGGACAACCTATCTGCAGACAAAAGACCTTGGAGGACACTTGGAGACAAACATGCTAGAGTCTGAAGTGGGGAAGGGCTCCCCACGTCCAGAGCCAGCTCCCTGTGAGTTCAAGTAGCGCATGACAGCACCAGTGTAGTGAACACTTACTCTCACTCTTTCCTCTCCTGTTCCCATCCCTTCCTTCTTCCTTCCTGTTGTTCAGTCTTCAAGCTTTGGCTCCTGTCAGTTCTTCCAGGAAGTCTTCTTCTATGTCCCTTCCCTCAGTTTGGGTCAGAAGGTTTTCTGTGTGTAATGGGTCTTTCCAACACTTCAGTCTTGCATGTACAAATTCAAGTGACTGTGACTGAAAAATGTTTTTAAAATCACCTGTATTTTTCTTGTCATTAATCACTAAACTATAGAGTATAACAGCTGTCTGCACAGCATTTACATTGTATTAGGTATTATAAGTGACCAGAAGATGGTTTACACTCGAGGGAGGTTATGTATGTGTAAGCCATAGGAAAACGTGTTTGTATGAATGGCTTGGCAATGTGCTCACTGTGGTGTTTTCAGGAGTGCTGGAGTTCACCCTTAGGACACCAAGGGATCACTGTACCTGTCTCTTTCTCTGTGTCCTTAGTACTCCTAGTGTTATAACACAGTTTATGGAGAGAAACACCTCCACCAAAGTTACACAACCCACAGGGTTCTGATTAGAATGCAGGTGCTTCACCCACTCTGGAACACAGCCTGGTGGTTATTTTAAAGCTGAGTGTAGTTTTATGACACAGTCTAGCAGCCATCTCCCAGGTTATTGCCCAGCTGATCTGAAGGCTTGTCTGAACATACAGAAGTTTGAATTTGAACGTTTGTAACTGCCACAGCTGAAGACTCTTCTTGTATAATCCTTGTACTTTTTTTTCTCTGCAGATTGATCAAACAGCCGATGCAAGTTTTTTGGGCTGGGTTGTTGCTTCATTTAGTCTTGGCCAAATGGTAGCTTCACCTATATTTGGTTTATGGTCTAATTATAGGCCAAGAAAAGAACCTCTTACCGTCTCCATCTTTATTTCGGTGGCAGCCAACTGCCTATATGCATATGTCCAGGTGCCGGCTGCTCACAATAAGTACTACATGTTGATTGCTCGTGGCTTGGTGGGATTTGGAGCAGGTAATGTGTGTGTGTGTGTGTGTGTGTGTGTGTGTGTGTGTGTGTGTCTGTCTGTCTGTCTGTCTGTCTCTGTCTCTATCTCTGTCTCTCTTTGTCTCTGTGTGCATGTGTTGGGTTCACATTCTTCCTGATGTTTATGGCCCCATCTCTCCTCACACCATCGCTTCTGTCTGGCAGCTCACAGTTCAGCATGCAGCTCTTACAGAGGCAGATGTTTTTCATTTTGACTTCTCTTTCCATCACTCTTCATCCTTAGGACTCTTAAGTGCTGGGTCCTGTGTGGAGTTCTCTTAGGCATCACACCCCTGAATGCATCTTTCTCCTCTCTGTTGTATTTCTGGCCTTTGCCTGCACTGTGGCCTTGGCTCTATCTGCTCTCACCAGTCAGATAGTAAGCCTTTTGCATCAGAGACCTTTATTGTTTTGTGCTCCTAGTAGAATCTCTTATAAAATAAGTGCTGCTGCACGCCTTTAATTCCACCACTTGAGAGGCAGAGCCAGGTGGGTCTCTGTGAGTTCCAGGCCAGCTGGAGCTACAGGAAGACCCTGTCTCAAAAAGACAGAGCTCAAAATTTTGGAGTTCAATTATTAGATTTTTTTTCCTGTTTCTTTGTATGTACTTTGTGACACTTTATCCTTTAAGTGTAGCACCCAGTATGCTATTTATGCAGAGGTTTCTAAGTGTTTGATGAAAAACTCTTGGTAGTCTTACAATGCCATTTTTACAATCATTTAAAACCCTGTAATTTAGCTGTTGTGTGGATTGGTTTGTTTGGTGCATTTTGTACTTTGTTTTAGTAGTTGTTTTTTGAGAGAGCCTCACTGTGCACTGAGGTCAGGTCGCACTCACTACATCACCCAGGCAGTCTCTGCCTCGTGTGTGTTAGAAGTGCAGGCGTTCACCACCTTGCCCAACAACGCTCTATTGTTGTCTTGGTGAGAGGACCGTGTGCCATTAGTTGATGTGTTTATTATGTAGACGTGTCCTACGTACTTTCTGTGATCTTACAGAGGAAGCAGTGACCATCCTGTTCATGAGTATTTCTTTCTCTGTGTAAAGCCAGATTGGGTTGAATTGTGGAACTGAAGGCTATCTCCTTTACTCTCATTTTAGGAAATGTGGCGGTCGTTCGGTCATACATCGCTGGTGCTACTTCACTTCAGGAAAGAACGAGTGCTATGGCAAACACGAGCACGTGCCAGGCACTAGGCTTTATTCTAGGTCCAGGTAGGAAGTCTGCACTAGGCTCACATAGATATGAACCAGGAAAACCTGTGAGGTTCAAATGTTAATGTCATCCGTGGATGAAGCTTCATAGATAAAGGAAAAAGGAAATTAAATCATGTTTTTCAGGGAAGGAGACAAGGGAAGGTAAGGGGTTAACGTGAGCAAAGTACAATTATTTTTTATGTGTGTGAGTGTACTCTCTGCATGTAGATAGGTGAACCCATGTCCTGCAATGCTGTGGAGGTCAGAAGAGGGTGTTGGATTCCCCTGGAACTGGAGTTAAACACGGTTCTTATCTGTCATGTGGGTGCTGGGAATCAAACCCAGGTCCTCTGCGAGAGCAGTCGGTGTTCTTAACCATTGAGCCATCTCTCTAGCCCCAAGCAAAGTACAATTCTATATATGTTGATATATATCACTATCTGTATACACATATACAGTGATAGATACATAGAAATGTTTGCGTGTTGTTTTATAACAAAATCATAATTTCATTTTATTAATTTTTATTTTATGTGTACGAGTGTATTTACTACATGTAAGTAAACCCATGTTGTGCAGTAACCACTGAGTCATCTCTCCAGCCCTAAAAATCATAATTTGTAAAAACCAACAATAATCCCTCCTCTAAACTATATTTTGTGTTTGACACTGATTGAACCCCAGGCCTCAGCATGCTGAGGACACACATTACCCTGAGCTTCAGCCTCTGCAGAGAGGGCAAGTGTTGTTATCATCATCATCATTTATTAATTTGTTATATTCGTGCAGACAGGGTCTTCCTACAGTCCCACCTGTCCTGAAACTCACTATGTAGACCAGGCTGGATCTCAGACATCCTCCTACCTCTGCCTTGAGTACTGGGATTAAAGGCGTGCACCACCATGCCAGGTGGAAAGTATTACTTTCAACACAGTAGTATTCCTAGGCTCTTTTTTGCCTACCCGCTCNTAGCATCAGCTATCTTAGATCTCCCTATGTGGACCAGGATGGCCTTTAACTCAGAGATCCACCTGTCTCTGACTTGCAAGTGCTGGGATTCAAGATGTACACCACCAAACCTGGGCCCCTTCACTTTATTTAACACAACCATTTCAACATTAACTTCTCCAAAAACTGTGATTATCTTCCTTAAAAGAAGTTTACATTCAGCCAAGTCTAATAATATATCCATTATGTAATTCAATAGTGATATTAAAAACCACAAAACTGCCTGGTGTGGTGGTGCACGCCTTTAATCCCAGCACTCAGGAGGCAGAGACAGGCAGATCTTTGTGAGTTCAAGGCCAGCCTGGTCTACAGAGTGAGTTCCACGACAGCTGGGGCTACAGGGAGACCCTGTCTCAAAAAGACAAAAAAAACGCACAAAACTATTTTTTCCTTAGCATATCTTAGCAAAAAAGAAAACAAAAAAAAAAAAGTACTACACTTACAGGCCCTCTTTATTTTGGAGTAAGCACTGTGATACACTGGGTCATGAAAGTAAATATTCAGGGCCTGGAGAAAGGGCTCAACAATTAAAAGCACTTACTGTTCTTGCAGAGGACCTAGGATTGGTTCTCAACATGCACGTGGTAGTTTACAACCATCCAACCATCCAAAATTCCAGTTCCAGGGGATCTGACACCCTTTTCTGGCCTCCAAGGGCACCAGGAACATATGTGGTACACTGACATACATGCAGGCAAAACACTCACACATATAAATAAAAATAATTTTTAAAAATAAGTAATTATCCAAATGAAGATTCTTAAGGCACAGAGACTGTAATTGTCCAGAGTCCCCCAAATAGTGAGTGGGAAGCATGGGGCTCAAACCAACTGAGTGCTCAGCATGGTCCAGCATTGTTCCCCGTGTGGCACCTGCTCTGAACCTCACCGGAAGTTGCTTTCCAGTACTGATGGAGCCATATACAAAGTCATCTAAACCAGGAGAGAAAATCCACAGATTTACTATTGAGACTAATGTATAGAATTTAAGTACTTCATACTCAATAATACTCAAAATATTTGACCTAAAATGTGATGCTTGCTTTCTTGTGATAAGGTTGATAAATGTAGAATGTATGGGGCAGGGAAGGTGGCTCATTGGTACCAGCTGCTTGCTGCCCAGCCTGGCTAAGAGAGCTAAGTGCTGGAAGCTGTCCTCTGATCTCTAGAAACGCACCATGGCTGGTGTGCATGAACACATACACACACAACACACACGCACAACACACACACACTAAAATAAATGTAAGTTTTGATTGAAGGAATTATATAGTCTATAATTTAAGCTTTATATATTAAATATCAACATGTATTGCTTATGAAAATTCTAAATAAACTCCATAATTACATATAATTATTATATGCTAATGAACACTTTTTTTTTTTTTAATTTTTGAGACAGGGTCTCCCTGTTGCCCCAGCTGGCTTGGAACTCACTTTATAGACCAGGTTGGCCTTGAACTCACAGAGATCCACCTGCCTCTGCCTCCCTGAGTGCTGGGATTAAAGGTGTGTGCCACCATGCCCTGCTAAAATTTTTATATTTATATTTTTAGTCTGTGTGTGTATGTTGCCTGCATGTGTGTATGTGCACCCATATTATGCAACCCTCAGGTCATAAGAGGGAGTTGTGTTCCCCTAGGACTAGAGTTATGGATGATTGTTAGCCACCATGCAAGGGCTGGGAATTGAACTCAGGTCCTCTTCAAGAATAGCCAGTGCTCTTAACCACTGAGCCATCTCTCCAGCTCATAAAAAAAAGCTTTTTAAATCAAAAGAAGATACTGATAAGCTCTTTGAGTGGTTTGTGAGTGCACACCTGTGTCCAAGCTTTCCAGCACTGTCTCTAAGCAGCCTTCGTAGAGGTTTTCCAGTGATTACTCCATCCCTCATGAAATTTTAATAGCTTACGTCTATCATATACACACATACATGTATATTTATATGTAAAAATATATGTGCATTCTATGTATGTCTGTGATTTATACAGGAAAGGAATCAATTGACTCTCAACCAGGAGGCAATTTTCTTGTCCCTGGCGAGAACCTTGATGCAGATGCATAGCTCATCATGTCCTTCCAAGTCTGTAGTAAGCATCTTTTGCATGTTTTAGCCTGTGCCTCCAAAAAACTTAACTGTGCACACTTTATTTTATTAGTTTTTCAGGCTTGTTTTGCACTCATTGGAGAAAGGGGTGTTACATGGGATCCCATTGAGCTACAGATCAACATGTACACGGCACCAGTTTTACTTGGCATCTTCCTGGGAATTATAAATATTATTCTAATCCTTTTCATATTAAGGTAACTACATAGAAAGGATAAACTTTGTAGATTGTGAATGTTAATAAGTCTTGGTATTATTATTATTATTATTATTATTTTTGGTCTTTTTCGAGACAGCGTCTCCCTGTAGCCCCAGCTGTCCTGGAACTCACTCTGTAGACCAGACTGGCTTTGAACTCACAAAGATCCGCCTGCCTCTGCCTCCCAAGGGCTAGGATTAAAGGCGTGAGCCACCACACCCAGCTAAGTCTTGGTATTATTGAAGGGTAATTTATCCCTGTGAAGTATTTTTTATGTGATACTGAGTATTGAACCTTAGGCCTTAACACATGCTAAGAAAGCCCTTTACCACTGAGCTGTATCTCCAGTTATTTTTTTTTATAAAGAATACAATTTTTGGGCTGGAGAGATGGCCTAGCGGTTAAGAGCGCCGACCGCTCTTGCAGAGGACCCGGGTTCGATCCCCAGCACCCACATGGCGGCTGAGAGCCGTCTGAAACTCCAATTCCAGGAGAACTCCAGTTCCAGGGGAATCCGAGACCCTCTTCTGACCTCCGCGGCATTGCACGACACGGGTGCACAGACTTGCATGCAGACAGTACATTCATACACATACAGAAATAAATAAAATAATAAAAAATTTTAAGAATACAATTTATTTTATTTTTTTTTAATTTATTTTTGTATGTGTATGAATGTACTGTCTGCATGTAGTTTGTGCAACCGTGTCGTGCAATGCCGCAGAGGTCAGAAGAGGGTGTTGGATTCCCCTGGAACTGGGGCTAAAGACAGTTCTCAGCCACTATGTGGGACCTGGGGATCGAACCTGGGTCGATTTGTTGTTATTTTTTTATTTGTTTTATTTGTTGTTATTGTTTGGGTTTTTTGAGATGGCGTCTCTCTGTAGCCTCAGCTACCTGGAATTCACTATGCAGACCAGCTAGGCTCCATCTCAGAGATCTACCTGTCTCTGCTGGGACTAAAGGTGTGTGCCACCAAGCCCAGCTTTATTTTTTATTTTGATACAGGGTCTTGTTAAGTTGCCAATGTGCTCAGAGGAAAAGGCAGGCCTTCAAGTTGCAGCCATCCTGCCTCAGCTTACCAGATAGCTGCTGCAAGGCCTCGCCCCATAATTCTATATTTTGACATCTGTGGTTGGGTTCGTATTTTTGATCAGCTATAGCTTATACTGAACAACTATAATAATAAGACAATTTGACAATTGGAAATAGATCAGAAAAATCTATGAAGAGTCAAAATTTTGTCTTGCCATACTAACTACATATTTCTAAGTAGGGAAACCTATGGTTTTATTATTTTGTATTTTTTAAAATTTATTTTTGTATGTGTATGAATGTACTGTCTGCACGTAGATTTGTGCACCCGTGTCATGCAGTGCCTCGGAGGTCAGAAGAGGGTCTTGGATTCCCCTCGAACTGGAGTTCTCCTGGAATTGGAGTTACAGATGGTTCTCACCCATGTGGGTGCTGGGGATTGAACCCGGGTCCTCTGCAAGAGCAGTCGGTGCTCTTAACCACTAGGCTATCTCTCCAGACCCTATTTTGTATTTCTTTGAAATTGTTTTGATTTATTTATTTTTATGTGTGTGAATTTTTTGCCTGCCTGTACGTAAGTGTACCCACAGAGGCCAGAAGAGGGCATCAGCTCTCCTGGACCTGGAGTTAGGGATGGTTGTTAGCTGCCATGTAGGTAGTATGGGAACTGAACCCAGGGTCTCTTCAAGAGCAGCCAGTGCTCTTAACTGCTGAGCCATCTCTCCACTCCCCCCCCACCTTTCTCCTATCTATCATCTATCTATCTATCTATCTATCTATCTATCTATCTATCTATCTATCTACTCTCTCTCTCTCTCTCTCTCTCTCTCTCTCTCTCTCTCTCTCTCTCTCTTAGTCTTTTTGAGACAGGGACTCCCTGTAGCTGGCCTGTAGCTTGCTGTGTAGACCAGACTGGCCGTGACCTCACAGAAATCTGCCTGCCTCTGCCTCCCAAATGTTTGGATTAAAGGTATGTGTCACTATGCCTGGAGATTAACTTTATTTTTTAGATAAAGTCTTGCTGTATGGCCAGGCTATCCTTAGAACTCAGGATCCTTTTATCTCAGCTTCTCATATGCTGAGACTACAAATATATGTGGCCAAACTTAGCATTGTTACTTTATATTTCTTTGGAGTGCTTAATCTAACTTTCTGAGAACATCTGTAGCTAATGTTTAAAATATTAAAAAACTTCAAATATTTGTTAATGTCAATCATGTATGATTTTGCATAAATTGGTTATTTTATATGATATTTGGTTATAGCTCTTGAAAGGCTGAGGCATGAGGATTCTGGGCCAAGGACTATGAGACCAGCCTGGGTAGTATTGCCAGACCTGTCTTACAAAAAAAAAAAAAAAAGAAAAGAAAAAGCTGGGCTTGGTGGCCCATGCCTTTAATCCAAGTACTCTGGATACAGAGGCAGGCTGATCTCTGTGAGGTCAAGGCCAGCCTGGTGTACATAGTGAATTGCAGGCCAGCTGGAGGTACAGGGAGACCTTGTCTCAAAAAAAAGAAGAAGAGGAGTGCACAGAGCTTAGATCAGGGATTTCCGAGGACCACCTGAAGCACACAGTACCAGGGACCAGGGTTAGGGCCAAGTGAGACATCTTCTTCCCCCACCCCCAACTAGAATTGCTGAGGGAGTGTCCAATGGATTCTTTGGAGAACCTTCAGAACAGAAAGGGGAAAGTGAGTTAGACTTCCAATATATAAACAAAATTGAAAGCCTAAAACCTAGACAAGTCAACACTCCGCAAACAAGGAGAAAACCAATGAACCAACCAAACAAACAAAAAACCAATGAAGGCATCTGAAGGAGCTAAGCAAAGCCACCCTTCAACACAGTGAACAGGCATTTGGGATTCACATTGGAATACAAGCAAAGGGAAACCCACATGCCAGGAACACGACGAAGGGACTACATGGGAAAGGTGCAGGATAATTCCACACCAAGCTCTACCAACCCTGTGGAAATTCCTACAGTGGGACCCCCCCTGGGGGTGGCCTAGGACACAGATTTTAGAGGAACAATTGCAGACATAGTCAAAGAAATCAAAGAATATAAAGAACAAGTCAGAGAACTAAGGAGAGACAATGAAAAACTCAAGAAGGACCTACAGGGAGAGTCTGACAAACACCGAAAGGAAGTGGAAACACTGAAAAAGGAAAACAACCAGTGAAGCAAGGAGCTACAGGAAGGGATTGAGAAGCTCCAAAAGGAAGTGGAAATACTAAAGAAATCATAGGATGAAATGAAAAAGGAAATCAGCCGGGCGTGGTGTCGCACGCCTTTAATCCTAGCACTTGGGAGGCAGAGACAGGATCTTTGTGAGTTCAAGGCCAGCCTGGTCTACAGAGTGAGTTCCAGGACAGCTAGGGCTACAGGGAGACCCTGTCTCAAAAAATAAATAAAATACCACTCCTGGGTATATACCCACAAGATTCATGTTACCACAGAGATACATGCACAGCCATGTTTATTACAGCTCTCTTCACAATAGCAAAGAGCTGGAACCAACCCAAGTGCCTCTCAACTGACGAGTGGATAGAGAAAATGTGGTACATCTATACAATGCAGCAGTAAAGAAAGATGACATCATGAACTTTGCAGGTAAATGGATGGAACTAGAAGATATTATGTTAAGTGGAGTAACACAGTTCCAGAAAAACAAACGACGAATGGTATCCCTCATCTGTGGATGCTAGCACCAATTACCTAGTTGTAAGTATTTCTTGTGCAAGGCTGCTTGAGCTTTTGTCCAAGTATTTGGGTGTGATGCATATTGGAAGGAATAACAACAACAGAAAAGACTGCATCAAAGAACTGACTGAGACAGTGAACTTTTGCATGAAACAGTAAACTTCTGCATCGAGAATTTTGAGAGACTGAAAAAGATGAAGAACATGTTTGGCAGAATGCATGAGCTCTGGTGGGGTGGGGGGGTAAGGAGGGGATAACGGTTCTAGATTTGATTTGTAATGTAATCTTACGTAAAATGCACAGAGCTTCAATTTATTTAAAAAAAAAAAAAGACCAAGAAGAAGAAGCACTGGAGATATAGCTCAAGGTGCAGAGCTTGCGTGAAGCCTTGTACTTAATCTCCAGTGCTGAAAACAGAAGTTTCCTTTGGATTATTGGTTATATTCATTGATAATTCATTAAATAACTTCATTACTGATTGGAAAAAAGTTGGCAGCACAGTAAGGCCTCGGGCCAGGGTGCCAGCTCTCAAGGACTCAGTCCCTGTGCTAGACTATGTGAGGAGCCTTATCTCCCAGGAGGAGTCCTTTCCTGGCCTTAGGTGCATCTATATAGACTTCAAAAGTCCAAACTTAGGACTTGGCAAGTAAAATAGAAGATAAGTGGGGAGCCAAGATCGTAGCGACATTGCTGTGGGTACTGAGTGAAGGTGTCGCAGCGGGGACTCAGTGCAAGAACTTAAAATATGACTGCTAAGATGTCTCATCATTTGTTCTCCCTGGCCATGAAGGAAGAGGGGCAGAAAGCCACCTGGACCCTATTCACGGCTGATCACACACTTACCCAAGTGTGTGGAGTGGCACCCAGGCCTGGCTGCTCACACCCCAGCCTGGCTGCTCACCACCCCCCCCCCCACAGGGCCTTGGGTCTGATAGCAAGTACCGCACAGTACACCATGGTCAGCCCAGCCATCACCACTGGCTTTCGAGGAAGACCTGGCTGTAGTCCTCAGCAGTAATAGGACCTAAAAGGTCCACAGAGTTCAGAATGTAAGCTAGAGGACGCTGACGCCAAGCTTCTGTGAAGCCCACTGCCACTTAGAGAATCTTGGGTTGGAGGCTGACCTAGCTTGTGCTTTTATGCACAGTAAACCCCTGTGGGGAATCAGCCTATTGGAGAATGCCTTGGAGCACAGTGGGGCCATTGTGCTGAGTGAGGCCCAAAACTGCCAAAGTGTAACCTGCATTTACTTAGTCTGTGAATAACTGACTCTCTGACCCAAAATCATTGCACAAAGGAAAGGGAGTGGGCCCTTACTTGGCCCCATCTGTGTGTAAGAATTACAGATCACTGACATGCTAATGAGCCATGATTTCTCTGGCACCCAGGTGTTGTATAAGATGGATAAAGTTTTTCATTTGCTAATAGAGGACTCGAAGTTAGGGAGAAGGGAATAGGCTGGAGATTGGGACAGAGTCTGACTATGCTGAAAATACGTTATATAAAATTCTCAAATCAATAAAAAATAACTTCGTTACTCAGAAGCCAATGAAAGAAAATATCAGAATGGGAAACAGAATGTTAGTAATAAATCATTCTATATTAACAGTCTTACAAGTACCATATTTCTGCTTTTCTTTTTAAGAGAACATCGTGTGGATGATTCAGGACGACAGTTTAAAAGTGTTAATTTTGAAGAAGGTACTGTTAGCTGTTTACCATTCTAAAGTATAACTGCGAATTCTTTTTTGCTTGGTATTTACTGCATTTGGTTCTAAACACAATACAGTGGGTGACAGGAGACGATCTTCAAAGGTGAAAGATAACTTGCATTAATTTTTTAAAGAGATATCTACACATATCATTTATATGATGTTTGTGATTGGGCAAAAGCTAAAACCATTGTTAAAAGTCACTCTTCCTAGTTTCAAAGTGGCAGTACCTTTAAGCCTTCGAGACCTCTTCACTGCTTTTGATAATTTTACTAGTGTACCCTTTCTGTTTCACAGGGTTTTGTTGTTGTTTTGTGAAAGTGTCTCAATGCTTAGCCAATCTGCCTGCCTCAACCTTGTGCTGGGATCACAGTTGTAAGCCACTACACCTGGCTTCAAGCAGTTCTCAGTACTATTTTTTATGAGAGTAGGTATTCTTTTTTATATTTTTTTATTTTGTGTACATGAGTGTATTGCATGTATGTAAGTGCACCCATGTTGTGTGATGTCCTTGGAAGTCAGAAAAGAGGGCATCGGAACTCTTGGAACTGGCGTTATGGACAGTGGTGGTGGGGTGTGGGTGCTGGGAGCTGGACCTGGGTCCTTTGTATAGAAGCCAGTGTGCCATCTCTCCAGCCTCATAGATATCCTTTAGTACGTTATAAATTTACATTTTCATCTTTTGGATTTTTTGTGGTGTATGGTAGGCTATATTGGCTGGCAAGGAAGCCCCCAGGATCCTTGTCTGTCTTCCAGTGTTAGGGTTATAGTGGTTAGCACTACCATGCCCAGCTTTCATGTGGATCTGAACTCAGGCTGTCATGGTTGCACAACAATAACTTTACCTATGTGCACAGCCCAGCCTTTATATTTTTTCTGACTCATAAGTACTCAGTCTGGTAAGTAGGTATATTTTGCCAAAGAAACTTATTTAACTATCAGTTGAAGCCTCCAGCCCTCCAATTCTTGAGTGGGATTATAATTTTAATTTCATAAATTTTGGATTAATGTATTAGTGTAGCATTTCCTTAAAATTCTTATAATTAGGATACTTGGTTCCTTCAGTCTGGAGTACATTTCTGAGATCCCTAACAGTAACCACTGGTGGGTAGAGGCTTTAAGAAACTGACCAGAGATGCAGGAAGGTCTAGTATGATTTTAGACATTGGCCATACTTCATTTAAAAAGGTCAAGACAGGACTTTGGGTAGTGACTGAGAATCAGAGAAGTCTTCACCAAATAGTCCAAGGATCTGGATGAGGTGACCAGTACTCTTGGCGTGATTACGAAGGAAGGTCAGAAGCCAAGAGACTTACTACCCTAAGTGCTGCAGACCATTTCTAAAGCTCTCTTCTGCTGAGGCAAAAAAGCAGGCACTGGCGCTGGAGTGATGGCTCAGCAGTTAAGAGTTAAGACTGCTCTTGCAGAGGACCTGGGTTCAATTCCCAGCACCCACATGGAGGCTAAGAACCGTCTTTAACTCCAGTTCCAGGGGAATCCGATGCCGTCTTCTGACCTCCACGGCATTGCACGACACGGGTGCAGCAAACTACATGCAGTCAGTACACTCATACACATAAAAAATAAATAGGGGCTGGAGAGATGGCCTAGCGGTTGAGAGCGCCGACTGCTCTTGCAGAGGACCCGGGTTCGATCCCCAGCACTCACATGGAGGCTGAGAGCCGTCTTTGACTCCAGTTCCAGGGGAATCTGACACCCTCTTCTGACCTCCGCAGCATTGCACGACATGGGTGCACCAATCTACATGCAGGCAGTACACTCATACACATAAAAAAATAAATAAAAGCCGGGCGTGGTGGCGCGTGCCTTTAATCCTAGCACTCGGGAGGCAGAGGTAGGCGGATCTTTGTGAGTTCAAGGCCAGCCTGGTCTACAGAGCAAGTTCCAGGACAGCTGGGGCTACAAGGAGACCCTGTCTTAAAAAGACAAAAATAAATAAATAAATAAATAAATAAATAAATAAATAAAAATAAAAAAAAGCAGGTACCATTGTGAAAAAATTATAGAAACTTTCTGTCACAAGAAGCCACACCCTTCCCTCCCCATTGCAACCACACACACACACACACACACACACACACACCATACATGCAGTTACCACACACGTACACACCCACCGTACATGCAAGTTTTTTATTATATACATTGTTTATGCAGAGAAAGTGGATAAAGTGCAGAACAGCATGAAAATGTATGTGTGGACATGCATGGCTGCATAGACTTCTCAGTTTTATCAGGAATAGCCTGTACTGAATTCATAGTTTACCCATGTGTGGACATGCATGGCTGCATAGATGACTTCTCAGTTGTATCAGGAATAGCCTATACTGAATGCATAGTTTACCCATGTGTGGACATGCATAGCTGCATAGATGACTTCTCAGTTGTACCACAAATAGCTTGTACTGAATGCATAGTTTAACCATGTGGTTCAAGGTACAATGCACTTGGCCTCCTGCTGTGTAACACTACTGTCAGGTACTATGTATTTCCTTGCAAAGATACAGATAATTTTTACTTGCTTTTAAGATAAGGTCTCAGGCTGACCTTGAACTCCTAATTCTTCTGCCTAAGGGTTCTGGAATAGCAGTGTGCATTTCCAGGCCCTGGACTGAGAATATGTTTTGGTTTTGGTTTTGGTTTTGGTTTTTTTGTTTTGTTTTTGAGACAGGGCTTACAGTCTAGAACTCACTGTGTAGACCAGGCTGATCTCAAACTCACAAATCCATCTGCCTCTGTCTCCTGAACGCTGCCATGAAAGGCATGTGCTACATGCCATGCCCAGGCCAAGGTAACACTTTTTTTTTTAAGATTAGTTGTTAGTTTCTCGTACATACAGTGTATACTGGTCACTCTCACTGACACCCTCACCCATCTGCCTACTACCCTATGCACACCCCTACTGCCCACAAATCTAACAAACCCTTTAATGACAGAGAAAAAAGACTTAAAATTTTGTTAAATTATTTATGCTCACATACCATCGCACTGCGCATGTGAAGGTCAGATGACAACCTTCCAGTCTCTCCCTTTGTACCATGTGAACTCAGGTCATCTGGTTGAGAGCCATGTACCTGCTGAGCCATCTGGACATCCGAAAAGAAGGATTTCTACTAATACTAACTTTACTTAGTATTGAAGTTTAAGAACTAGCAGTTGACATGAATTAAAGAACTGGAAACTGGTTTAATGAACTATTTGAGGCCTTCGTGAAATCATTGTAAGTTTAAGATTAGGGAAGAGGGGCTGGAGAGATGGCCTAGTGGTTAAAGAGCACCGACTGCTCTTGCAGAGGACCCAGGTTCGATCCCTAGCACCCACATGGCGTCTGAGAACCGTCTTTAACTCCAGTTCCAGGGGAATCTGACACCCTCTTCTGACCTCTGTGGCATTGCATGACACGGGTGCACAAACCTACATGCAGACAGTACATTCATACACACAAAAAATAATAATAAATTAAAAAAAAAGATTAGGGAAGAAAGAAAATAAAATTTGCAGTTGAAATTTAGAGCAAATCTATTTTGTTTTTATGAAGTCAGTTACTGAAGTATAAAGTACTTGTTTTCACCGGGTATGGTTGTGCACGCCTTTAATCCCAGCACTCAGTAGGCAGAGACAGGCAGGCAGATCTTTGTGAGTTCAAGGCCAGCCTGGTCTTAAGAAGTGAGTTCCAGGACAGCTGGGGCTACAGGGAGACCCTGTCTCAAAAGACTAAAAAAAATAAAATGCTTTCTTTGGATTGGGGGAACACCAAACATTAAATAAATTTGAGTATTTCCTACAGATAAAAATGGAAGTACATTTCTTGAAAAGAGTATGCACTTGACTTTTAAATGCCATTTAATGATCAGTTCTTTTGTTTTAATCTTATTACTTTTAAGCTGCTGAAGTCTTGATTTCATAGAATTGGCTACATAGTTTTCTTCCCTTTTCTCTATTTTTGTTTTCTTTTCTCTTTCTTTCCCTTCTGTCCCTCAACCTCCTGTATCCCTGGCTGGCCTCAAATTTGCTGCCAAGTGTTGGGATTATAGGCATGAGCACGATGCCCAGCTAAAAATTAGAAATATGGCTAAAGTAATTTTTCTCCTATTTATAGAAAATGAAGGTGACAGTCAGATTCCTGAAGGAAGTATTGATCAAGTTGCTGTTGTGGCTACCAATATTCTGTTTTTTGTGATTCTTTTTATCTTTGCCCTTTTTGAAACGTAAGTTTTATTTTGTCTTAATTTAAATCTGATTATTAGTCTCTATTTCCTAATACAATGTCAATTATACATATTTTGTTTTAAAAAAACTTAAACACATATTTCTTACCTAAACAAGTATATGAATTTTGTATCATAACTTAATTAACTGTAAATCTGGCAGTATTAAATCTGTTCAGTCCTTGATTGGGGGGAAGGAGTGGCACTATAAATCTCCATCTTATGTGTGCTTCATTTCTATTAAATTACAATATTATAAATAATACAATGCCAAATACCATACTTCCACATCCATTACTTTCTTTGTAGGTAATCACTGAAAAAAAGGATGCTTTGTGTTTTCCAAGCACATTTTCTTTTTTTTTTCCTTTGCAAGGATGAGGGATTGCTGGGGGCGGTGATGTGCTAAACTCATTTGATAACATGGTTCATTCACTTACATTGTCACATTTTGGTGTCAGTACAACATAGAATTACCTTTGTTGATTTTAGTTTTCAACAATTTTTTCATATATATATATATATATATATATATATAAATTACAGTTCATCATATCTTGGGAGCAATTTTTATTGTAAAATATGCATCAGAGGGGCTGGAGAGATAGCTCAGCAGTTAAGAGCACTAGTTGCTCTTGCAGAGGACCCAGGTTTGATTCCCAGCACCCACATGACAGCCATCTGTAACTCCAGAACCCACTCGCAGTTAGTCCTCATCTGTTATGTACCTGTCTCCTGGTCACCTACGAGACCTTTCTGTCTGAGGTGCCTCAGATAGGTTGCATCATGTGATATTCTGCTGTAATGTCCTCCTTACTTCACTTAGCATATCTTGAAGATTTAATCATATGATGCATCAGAATTTTATAACATTTTTTGCTAAGTGATAGCCAGTTTGGTTTGCTCATCCATCTGCTGACAAATGGCTTGGTTGTTTGACACCCCCCCCCCCGCCAGCTGTTTGGAATGCTGCTCCTGCAGACACCAGTGTACAGATATATGCTGAGTCTCCATTTCTTTGGGGTGTATACCTGGAGAGGAATTGCTAGATCATGTACTTATTCTGTGTCTAGCCCTTTGAGAAACCTCTTTTGTATTTTCTACATCAGCTCATCTGATTTTAAAGTTTAAGATACTGTTGTTTTAGCAAAAAATTTAAAATATAAATTCTATGTTATTAATTGGCAGAGGATTATAGCATATAGGGGAAAAAGACTTGGAAAGATATAGACAGTCATATAAAGGAAGAGGTATTCAGAGGAAGGAGAAATATCTACATTCAGAGTACAGATGGAAGAGGAAAAAGTCCGGGAGGTTCTAGTGACTTGACAGCGCAACATTGTTGCGTTGAAGAGAGCCAGTTTTCTTTTTTATGTGACAAGCATTGTAATGCATTTATCCATTATATTATTTATTAAAATGTACTAAGTATGACATTTTAATTAAATGGATTTACTATGGGGAACAATTCTGAACAGCTGGTAACATATACACTTCCATGACAAAGAAGGAAAAAAAAGCATCTAGAACATGCACTTTGAACAAAACTGAAATCATTTTGATTTTTAAAACTTCCTCTTGCAGAGGGTCCTTAAAGATGCATAGCAGTGTCTAGGTAGAAATCACTCCTGCAAGAGCAGCAGCCCCTGAAGGCTCTGTCCCCAAAGCTCTGGGCCAAGGACAGTGATCAGTTTCCGCCAGAATGTAACCACAGCAGTTTGCTGGAGGGTAGGAGACAGAATTGATTTGTTTCCTTTCCTAGTTCTCAGACTTTCTTAATATAAATCAAAAGGGATGCCCAATCTTGAAGGTGCATTAACACTTACACTTGATTTCAACAAGACTGCTTCTCATCTCAGAATCCTCACCCCTCTCACAATGGACATGTACGCCTGGACCCAGCAGCAGGCCGTGCTCTACGATGGGGTCGTGCTGGCTGCCCTTGGAGTGGAGGCAGTGCTCGTCTTTATGGGGGTTAAGTTACTCTCCAAAAAGTAAGTTATTTTTTGGTTTGTTTCAAATTTTTTTTTTTTTTTTAAGAAACTTGAAGCAGAGATAACAACAGAAATGAATGTGGTAGTAACATAATGTAAGTTTTTCTTATGTATTCTTGAAAATTTGCAAAAAGATTTAAATTTTACTAAGAACATATTTTAATATGCTCTTGCTATCTCTGGTTAAGCAAAATACCTTACCAAGCAAATGATTGCATGCTAATATATTTTTATTTATTATAACATATTTTATTATTTTATGTGTATGAGTGTAGTGCCTGCATGTAGGTAGGTGCACAGTTGTCATGTAGTGCCCACAGAGGGGCACTGTAACTGGAGTTACAGATGGCTGTTAGCTACCATGTACATGCTGGGAATCCAACCCGGGTCCTCTGCAAGAGCAGTCAGTGAGTGCTTTTTACTGGTGAGCTATCTCTCCAGCCCATATTTATTATAGTTTAAAATTTTATTTCTATGGGGCTGGAGAGATGGCTTAGCAGTTAAGAGCACCTACCACTCTTGCAGAGGACCCGGGTTCAATCCCCAGCACCCACATGGCGGCTGAGAACCGTCTTTGGCTCCAGTTCCAGGGGAATCCGACACTCTCTTCTGACCTCTGCGGCATTGCACGACACGGGTGCACAAACCTACATGCAGACAGGACATTCATACACATAAAAAATAAATTTTAAAAATGTATTTCTAAAACTATATTTCATAGAAAATTGTCTTGTTATATGGTAATATTTGTCATTGTAGCAAAAAAGATCAAATGGTTAAGTTTGGAAAGTTCTGGTTATTAAAGCCTTCACTTTAGAGGCTGAGGCAAAGGATCATGAATCACAGAGGTTGCATGGTGTGACCTTGTCTCAACAACAGATGAGCTGCACTTAGTTTAGAGTTGTGCATGTGTCACCTTTTTTAAGCAAGGACTCACCTAGCTTGCACCAGCCGTGGACTCTGGTCTTCCTGCCTCTGCGTCCCAGACGCTGACATGATTGATGAGTGCACATTTTAGAACCTCTGCTTAGGTCTTCAGTTTATAGACACCATATCATCATCAGAGCAATACAGTTATTACCATTTCTCAAAATTATTTTAGTAGATTTTTTTTTTTTTTGGTCTTTTCAAGACAAGGTCTCCCTGTAGCCCCAGCTGTCCTGGAATTCGCTCTGTTGACCAGGCTGGCCTTGAACTCACAAAGATCCGCCTGCCTCTGCCTCCCATGTGTTAGGATTAAAGGCGTGCGCCACCACGCCCGGCTTATAGATCATTTTTTTTAACACAGGTATGACTCTGTAACCCCAGCTGGTCTAAAACTATTACTATGTATGTAGACCAGGCTAACCTCCAACTCACAGAGATATGCCTGACTTTGTCTCCTAAGTGTTGGGATTAAAAGCCTGTGCTGCCCACCTGGCCTGGACCTCACTCTGTAGCCGTTGCTGGTCTTGATCTCACAGAGATCCATCCTCGTCTCTGTCTCCCAAGTGCTAGGACTAAAATCGTGCACCACCCATGCCTGGCCAGAACACTTTTTTAAAAGAACTGTTTTATGAAAGTAACTATGAAGAACCCAGGTTGAGGGGAATGTGGGAATACTTGTATACAATTGAGTCCTACCATATCGTTTTCTTTGCTTTCTGGTATTGGGGAGTGAACCAGATTCTCATGTATGCTAGGCAAGTGGTCTAATACTGACCTATATCCCCAGTCCCTGGAATGGCTATTAATTGATGATATATTAATATATATATATTAAACAGTATTTAAGAACTATGGGCATTTAGTCTGTGTGGGATGAGGTTCTGTGGATGACACTAAGGACCCCTGTCCTTGTGGAGCAGAGTTAGGGTAAAAGGAATGCTGGTGGTTAGGACAGACAGATTTGGATCCCTGGTGCTGTGGGAATGAAGGAGTGCATCTTGCTGCAAAGTAGAGCCAAGTTACATGTGCACGCTTACAGACTGTCTGCTTCTTGCTTTCTAGGAGCTTGCATTCTAGTGCTGGGAAAGCCAATAACCAAGTGTGGAGTTAGGCAGTGAAGAGTGAGAGTACAGCAAAGAGAATGTAGAGTGATGGGCTGGTTTGGGCAGTCGGGAAGTATCACATTCGATTGACTGCTCGAGGAAGGCATACATCCAAGGAAGGCATGTATCTAAGGAAGGCATGTATCTAAGGAAGGCATGTATCTAAGGAAGGCATGCATCTAAGGAAGGCATGCATCTAAGGAAGGCATGCATCTAAGGAAGGCATGCATCTAAGGAAGGCATGTATCTAAGGAAGGCATGTATCTAAGGAAGGCATGCATCTAAGGAAGGCATGCATCTGAGGAAGGCATGTATCTGAGGAAGGCATGTATCTGAGGAAGGCATGTATCCGAGGAAGGCATGTATCCGAGGAAGGCATGTATCTGAGGAAGGCATACATCTGAGGAAGGCATATTGAGTGAGCTCTCAGTGCAGTTAGAGCTGTCATGCAATGGCCTGAAAACCATGTTTGTGCCTTTAAGAAATAAGCAGGGGGCTGGGGAGATGGCCCAGGTGATGAAGTGTTTGCCTTACAAACATGAGGACCTGATTTGATCCCCAGAACCCATGTAAAAAGCTGGGTATTGTAGCACATGTGTAATGTCAGCAGTGTGGAGGCAGAGGCACGCAGAACCGAGGGGCTCCCTGGCAGCCAGAAAGGCCTACTTGATGAATTCCAGGTCAGTGAGAGACCCTCAGAATACACCAAGATTAGCCAGGTGTGGTGGTGCATGCTTTTAATCCCAGCAGTCAGGAGGAAGTGGCAGTCAGGTCTCTGAGATCCAGGCCAGCCTGGTCTACGTAGTGAGTTCCAAAACAGCTCCAACTATGGGGAAACCTTATCTCAAAAAACAAAATAAAACTTCAAGACTGATGGTTCCTGAGGAACAGCACCCAGGATGACCTCTGACCTCCATGTGCGCAGACAGGATCACATGCACACAGAGAAATATATCGTGAGGGCCTAGTCTGGGGCAGCTTTTCTCCTGTGCACTCACTTCCTGGTGTTGGAACATTAGGCCTCAACAAAGCAAAGAGAGAGAGTGAGGGTGAGAGGTGCCTTTGGATGCTTCCGGTTTTATGTGTATGTTTTTCTGTTATCCAAAATTTCCAATATACAGAGAGGTCTAGAGAGCACTGTGCTGAATCTTCAGTGTCTGTTAGCCAGCTTCCATGATTATAAACACTGGGATAAGCTCTCATCTCTACCTCATTCATCTGACCTGAGATCAAATGTATTCAGGAGAAAAAAAGTCACGCCTGTATTGAGCACTCTTCTAGTTAACTTTCAATTGCTATGATAAAGCACTGACCAGTCCAATGTGGGGAAGAAGGGTCTATTTCATCCTACACTTCCAAGGCACAGTCCACCTTTGAGGGCAGTCAGACAAGAACTCTTGAGTAGGAACCTGAAAGCCAGACCATGGAGGAACACTGCTTCCAGTAGTGGCACTGCGCACAGTGGGCTGTGCCCGCCCACATCATGCAACAATCAATACAATGCCCACAGGTACGGCCACAGGCCAGTCCAATGGAGGCAGTTCCCCAGGTGAGACTCCCTCTGTTCAGATGTGTCAAGTTGACACCAAAGCTATCCAGGACAAGCATGGACTTCTTGTCATATTTCCTGAACTATAAAGTATCATAGCTAGGTACACAGCATTTACATGGTATTTGGCATTAAACCTCATTTAGAGGTGACTTGCCCATCTGAGGACCTGTGTAAAAAGCCACACATGGGAGTGTGTGCCAGTGCGGTAATGAGGTGGAGGTTGACCAGTGGGACTTGCTGGCACCCAGAATAGCTCATCACGTTCAGGAAGAGACTGAGACGTCAGGGGGACTGTGCTAGAGCAGGACCCCAATGTTGTCCTCTACCCTTCTTGCATGCCATGAGCACATGCACCCCACACATGTTGTATGTGCACAGACACCACACACATACATGGAAAGGCAGAATAACCCAGGTTGGTGGTGTGTATCTGTAATCCCAGCATTTAGGAGGCAGAAGCAAGAGGGTAGTAAGTTCAAAGCCAGCTTGACCTACAGAGTGGGACTCGGTTTCAAAAGAAAACTTAAGAAGGTAAGGAAACTGGAAAAAAAGAAGAGGAAAAGGAAAAGCTCTTGATTCTTTCCTTTGGTTAACTAATCTTACAATGAGTTGGTCTTTTAGCATCAGAGTGAAACAGAATATTTCTGATATACTGTGAATTCATAGATTGAAACACATAGGCATTCCATTTGCTGTGATTATTCTTTTTTGGCCAGATTTAGCATGGCTCGGAGCCCCATTTTCACGTCCCAGTGGTCCCTGGCAGGTGCTGTGCTTTCTGTAGGAAAGATATGCATACTGATAGAGATTGTTCTCTCCCAGTCAGCTGTTTTCTAGGTCACCTATACAGCCCGAGTTAGCCTTGAACTCAGTCCTCTTGCCTCTGCCACACAAGTGCTGGATTATAGGTGTCTGCCTTATGCTTGGAGTTGGTGTTTTTTAGTGGGGACTTGTATTTAGCATTATATTAACTGACAAAGAATTCTATGTATAGGTGTTTGTTTTAGTAGTAAGGTAATAGAACTGTGAACTCACTTTTCATTTTAAACAGGATCAGTGAGCGTGCTATTCTGCTGGGAGGACTCGTCATTGTATGGGTTGGCTTCTTCATCTTATTACCGTGGGGAAACCAATTTCCTAAAGTGCAGTGGGAAGGTACGGTCATTGTAATATCTAGCATTAGCACCTGTTATTATTTAAAAGTAAGGAGTGATGCACTATACTAATTTTATTTGTTACAGATCTACACAATAGCTCAATCCCTAATACTACATTGGGAGATGTTATTACTGAGCTTTGGAATTTGCCAAGAGAAGATCACAGTGATCAACCAGTCGGTTGTCCAAGTGAACAAGCCTGGTGCCTGTACACCCCAGTGATCCATCTGGCCCAGTTCCTCACAGCTGCTGTGCTAATTGGAGTAGGCTATCCAGCCTGCAATGTCATGTCCTACACATTATATTCAAAGATTCTTGGACCCCAACCTCAGGTAACTGGCTCTGCCACTCTGAACTGCACTTGCAGTTCTCACATCTTCTTTTGCTCCTGTTCTCTATTCTCACACAAGTGGGAGGAAATTAAAAAAAAAAAAATTTTCTGTTTTTCTAATGTAGGCACCCGCAGGGCTATAAAATTCCCTCTTAGGATTGTTTTAAGGTTATCCATAGGTTTTGTTGTGTGTATTGTCATTGTCTTCAGTTCCAGGATTATTATTTTATTTCTTTATCTCTTCCTCGACCCATTCATTATTCAAGAGTGTTTGTTTAGTCTCCATGTGTTTTGTAGGCATAGGGCTTGTCTGGTTTGATGTTTTATTGCTCTGTGTCTTATTAGATGCATGAAATTATTACATTCTTTTTGTATTTGTGGAGGTTTCCTCTGTGTCCCAGTATGTGGTTGATTTTGGAGAAATGTTCCATGGGTGCTGAGTAGAAAGTGTTATTCTCTGGTATTAGGGTTGAATATTCGGTAGAGGTCTACGAGGTCCATTGGTATATCATATTGTTCAGTTCAGATGTCTGTTTATCTCTTTCCTGTTGACCTAATCAAAAGGTCAGTGGGGTATTGAATCTCCTACTATGAGTGTACTGGGGTCAGTCTGTGACTTGTGGTCCTGGAGAATTGTCTTTTATAAAGTTTGGTGCACCAGATTTGGGCATATTGTTCATAATTTGAAATCTTATATTCATAATTGTGAAATCTTGGTGAATTGTTCTTTGATAAAAATGTAATGGCCTTCTTTGTCTCTTCTGATTATTTTACTTTGAAGATCTATTTGTCTGCTATATACAAACTACAACAGCAATTGCTTTCTTTTTGGTACTTCATAATTTCTTGTAATATTTATTTTCCAGTCCTTCACTTTAAGGAGTGAAGTTGTCCTAGTTGATTGGTAAGATGTGTGGTTCTTTGTAGACAGCCATATTCAATGGATTCTGTTTTCCTAATATAATCTCCCAGTCTATGTCTTTAGATGGGGAATTTAGTCCATTAATATTTTTTTTTTTTTTTTTTCTTTTTGTTATTTATCATTTGCTTTGTTTTAGGTTTCTACTTCTTCAGTTATGCTTTTATTGATTCTCATTTCTGGGAGGTGCCTGGCGATGGTTGCTCCTTTCTTTTTTTTTTTTTTTTTTTTTGGACATGTATTTTTTTTTTTAACATCTTCTTATTTCATAAAAAAACGAATTTCTCAGGACCGGCGTGGTGTGCACGCCTTTAATCCTGAGGCACACTCGGGGGCAGGGGCAGGTGGATCTTTGTGAGATCAAGCAGCCTGGTCCTACAGATGAAGTTCCAGGCAGCTGGGCTGCAGGGAGACACCTGTCTTCAAAAAGACAATAAAAAAAAAAACAGAAAGAAGAAAAAAAAAACCGTTTATTGAAATATATATATATACAAGTGTATACAATCTTTACCTTTTATTTTGAAAGTCTTGGTCACCTTAGTGAAGTATTTCCTTCCTCTGAAATCTTTGTGGATTGTAAAAACAATAAGGGTGTATCTCTCCTTCTCTATCTAAAACATGTATTCTTAATCGCAACCTTTGTCATGTCATGGAGGTTTTCTATACTAAACTCGACACACTATAATTGACATTTTTGCTGCGTGTATAACCTGGGTGGCATATATAATCCTTTAACACTGGGAATGCTTGTGCTCCAGGTTCTTTTCTTGCCTTTTTTCACCTAGAGGTCTTGGAAATAGCAGTATTGGGCGGTTAAGAGCGTCAGGTTCTTGTGCAATGGTTGCGAATCGGGTTGATTCTCCTTAATAACGTCACTTGTTCCCACTTTTGGCTGGCTCTGTTGAGACTATTTCCATGAAGGCTCCATTTTCCTTAGGGAGAACTTCCCTTATAGGTCATTTGTGTTTTCTCTTGTGGCTCTAACAGGATTTTTTCTGTCTTGTTTTGGATGTTACTATTTACTATGGGCGAGGCATTGAGTTCTCTTTTCTGACCTGTCTTTGAGCTATGCTTCATGTTTGACTTCTTTGTATTTGTTTATTAGGGAAGTGTAAGTTTTTTATCTATTATTCTGTTGAAGATCTGATCAATACCATTCTCTTGGGATTCTTCTCCTTCCTCTATTCCTATGATGTGGAAGTTTGATCTTTTCATAGTGGGTCCCACAGTTCCTGGTTGTTCCACTTTTGTGTATTTTAAACTTTTTCATAATCTTTCCTTGAGGTTTTTAGTTGTTCTGTTGTTATCTTCCAGGTCTGATATTTTTGTTCTGCTTCCTCCATTCTGCTTCTGAGTGCTTTTTCCTTTCCTTTTCTCTTGATTGGTGAGTTTTGATTTCCTTTTTCATTTCCTCTTCTGATTTCTTATAGTATTTCTACTTCTTTTTTGGAGCTTATCGATCTCTTTCTTGTAGCTCTTTGCTTCGCTGGTTGGTTTCCTTATTTTTTCAGCATGGGATCTTTTCAGTGTTTCAACTACTTCCTTCCGGAGTTTGTCATTCTCTGTCTCTGGGTCCTTCTTGAGTTCTTCATTCTTTTTCTCAGTTCTTTGATTTGCTCTTTATAATCTTGTAGTTTCTTTAAATATTTCTCCAATTGTGTTTCGTGATATCTGTGTGCTGGGGCATCCCAGAGGGATCCCACTGTAGGAATCTTCAGTAGGGTTGGTAGATCCACTAGGGTGGGATTATCCTGCCCCTTTCCTGTTGTCTCTTCTTTGTGTTCTGGATATGGGCTTCTCCTTGCCTGTATTCCATGTGAGTCCAAATTCCTCTTCACTGTGTGAAGTCTTGCTTCACTTGCCTCCTTAAGAGCCTTCTAATCCCAGTTTTGGGGGTCTTTTAGTCCTGTGCTTCTGCTGGTTTCAGGAGATCTCAGATCTCAAGACTCATACAACACCTATCTTTAATACTCAGTGGGAGGATAATGCTCCGCCACAGCCACAAAAGCCAATTAATCCAAAAACAACTGTATTAACAGATTAGCTAGGTTAAATCAATCAACAATCAGCCTTGCTGAAGCACCCAGTTCCTACCTGCCTTCCTGTGCTTCCGCTGGTCTCAGTAGATCTCACATCTCCCCACCTAGCTTTTTGAGACAAGGTTGTTCTCTGGCCCAGAGTTTACTAGTGTATGCTAGGCTGGCAGAAATCCCACGAGCCTGTCTTTACCTCCCAATTTCTGGGGTCCTAGGCACATGCTACCGTTTGCAGCTTTTTTTTTTTTTTAATGTGTATGAATGTACTATCTGCATGTAGGTTTGTGCACCTGTGTCATGCAATGCCACGGAGGTCAGAAGAGTGTCAGATTCCCTGGAATGGAGTTAAAGATGGTTCTGAGCCACCATGTGGTGTGCTGAGGGATCGAACCCAGGTCCGCTGCAAGAGCATTTGGTGCTCTTAACTGCTATTCCCATCTCTCCAGCCCCTGTTTGGAGCTTTTTACGTCAGTTCTTGTGCCTGCAAGGCAAACACTTTAACCATTTGAGCCATCTCCTCTACTCAGATTGGATTTGGAGACAAGGTCATGTGTCCTGAACAGGCCTGTAACTCGTAATCCTTCTGTTCCCAGAAGCTAAGATTATAGGCATGGCACCATGGCCGTTTGCTATATTTACAGACATTTTATTTTAAAGGAAAAAGGTAGAGAAAGTGTTATTTTGTGATAATACTTTTTATTTTAAAATAACTAGACTTGAACTTATGTTTTCTCCTAATCTTACCCCCACAGGGTATGTATATGGGCTGGTTAACAGCTTCTGGAAGTGCAGCCCGGATCCTGGGGCCTCTGTTCATCAGCCATGTGTATACTTACTTGGGACCACGATGGGCCTTCGGCCTTGTGTGTGGATTAGTGGTACTCACCGTCGTGCTCCTGGGGGCGGTTTACAGAAGACTCATTGCCTTTTCTGTAAGGCACAGGAGGACTCAGGAGTAAGGCAGCCAAGAGTGGAGGGAAAAGCATTGTGCAATTCAGGTCCTCGACTCACGTTCCCACTGGATGCTTGCTACAGACAATGCACTTTTTGAATAACAAAATCACATTGAAAAANAAAGAATATAATTATTTAGCTTTTAAATGAAAAGAAAGCCAACCGATGTCTGGGGGGAAGATGGATATTTGGGACAGGCTTTTGCTATGTCTAAGGCAAGCCCCTTAACTCACTATGTATCCTCAGGCTGGCCTCAAACTTTCATATGCCTGCCTTCATCACTGAGAAAGCTTTCATAAAGTGTTCATTGTGGGGCTGCCGACCCCATGGTTGGACAGACTGAAGGGGGCCCTGGTGGGGGGTGATGGTCCTGCTGCCAAACACACAGTCATCCGGAGCCCCTGGCTCCCGAAATCAGAAACGAGCTAAGCCAAAGAGCCAGCTGTGGGGTTGAAGGCCTCGCAGTCAAGCACATGCTGGGGCTACAGGGAGACCCTGGTTTAAAACAAAAAACAAAACAAAACAAAAAAACACGAGTGGTGGTGCATGCCTTTAATCCTAACACATGGGAGGCAGAGGCAGGTGGATCTCTGTGAGTTCAAGGCCAGCCTGGTCTACAGAGTGAGTTCCAGGACAGCTGAGGCTACAGGGAAACCCTGCCTCATAAAGACCAAAAAAAAAAAATTTTTTTTTTATTTAAAAACTCATTCTTAAAGTAGACAACAAACAGTAAGATAAACACAGTTGGGGCTGGAGAGATGGCTCAGCAGTTGAGAGCACTGGATCTCTTGCAGAGGACCCAGATTCAATTCCCAGCACCCATATGGTGGCTTGGAGAACCGTCTGAGAACTACCAGTTCCAGGGGAATCCGGACAACCCTCTTCTGAACTCCACAGCACTGCATGACAGGGTGCACCTACCTACATGCAGACAGTACACTCATACAATAAAAATAATAAATAAAAATTTAAAACAATATTAAAAAAAAAGATAAACACAGTTGAGACATCTGCAGAGAAGTGAGACAACAGAAGTTGTTAAAAGGTTTTAGCAGTAGTTCACATATGTAGTTCCAGCACCTTTGTTTTTTTTTTTTTTTTTTTGGTCTTTTTGATATAGCCTCAGCTATCTCAAAACTCGCTATGTACACCGGGCTGGCCTTCAACTCACAGAGATCCACCTGCCTCTGCCTCTCAAGTGCTGGGATTAAAGGCATGTATCACAATACTATATCCAACCTTCTTTTGCAAAGCTGTTTAGTAGTCTAGTCACAGAGTATACCATATGGAAGTGTTTTTATTTGGGGTTATTGAAAGGAATGCTTCTCTGAGCATTCTTGGGAGGACTGTTGGCAGGCCTTAGATGGTGTAGTGATAGGAATGGTATGGTGTAGTGTCAGGTGGTATCCAGGAGTTAGCCAGCTTCAGACTTCATGAATAAACTATGTATACTTGAATTTCAGCTTCCATACTTGTGGAACCCTGTGAATATTAGGAAACGATATATATCCTGCCTCAGTGTCTGGAATGCAATAGGTACCCAGTAAATGTTACTTTCCAATGATATATTGTCATACTGTCCCTAGGCCTTTAGTACTGAGAGGGTAGCGTACTGGTAGTGTGCTAGTTTGGCATGCACAAGACAGAACTGGATTCTCAGCAAAACACACACACACACACACACACACACACACACACATACACACAAACTGGTCCCATTTATCTTCTTAGATTGATTGTAAGTTGTTGTGGGGGGTTTTCTGCATGTGCATGTGGAGATCAGAGGTCAATCGCAAGGGTCCTGTCTATGGAGCCAATCCACTAGCTCTTTCTTTTTTTTTAAATTGAATTTATATTAATTTTTTTTTTTTATCAAATCTAGAACCGAATGTCCCCCCATCCCCCCATCCCCAGAGCTCATGCATTCTTGTCAAACAGGCTTTTCATCTCTTTCTCCGCGTCCTTTCTCATATTCTCCAGTGACGTTGAACTGTTTTGGGGCAGAAGTTCTTCTGATTTCAGTCAGTTCTTTGGATGCAGTCCTTTTCTTGTTGTGTGTTGTGATGTTGTCTCTGTTGTTTCCAATTAGTGCCTCACTCCCCAATGACTTTGCACCAAGCTCAAGGGGCCAATGCACAAGAAATACTTACACTAGTGTATTGGGCCACTAGCATCACAGATTGAGGGATACCATAGTGTTGTTTTGTTTTTCTGGGACTTGACTTCATCAAGCCATGATGTCCTCTAGCTCCAGCCATTTTCCTGCAAAGCTCAGATGTGTCTATTTCTTTTACTGCTGCCATAGCACATTCCATTATGTAGTGTAACATTTTTCTCTATCCACTCCATCCAGTTGAGGGGCACTAGGGTTGGTCCCACTCCTTGCTTATTGTGAAAAGAGCTGAAAAAATGGCGTGCATGATCGTCAGCGGTAGGATGAGGTGTAGGTACTATAAAGAAGGTATCATCCTAGGAGTGGTTACGGCTGGTCGGGCGGCAAGTTCTTCCAAGTCTTCAAGGGTTCTCCACACTGTTTCCATAGTGGCGCACAAGTTTACTTCCCACCAGCAGTGGATGAGTGTTCCCCTTTCCCCACAACCTCTCAGCACTTGCGATCATGTGTTCCTTTGACCTAGCCATCCCTTTTGGTGAAGATGATAGCTTAAACTGGTTTTGATTTGCATTTTCCTTAATTGCTTAGGATTTTAACACTTCTTAAGTGTTTTTTCAGCCATCTCTTAATTCTTCACTTGTGAAGTTATCTCTCTTCAGCTCTTTGCTCCATCTATTGAGTGATCATTTTGTTTTGCTTTGCTACTTTGTTTTTCGAGTAGTTTATATATCTGGAAAGATGCCTTGTCAGAGTTCTGACAGTGAAGGTTTCCTCCACCTCTGTGGGATTTCTCTTCCTTCCTTGATTGTTGCCTTTGATGTCAGAAATTTTGAGTTTAATGAGGTCCCATTTGTCAATTGTCCGACTTAATTCTTGTGCAGCTTGCTGTCTGATTTAGGAGTCTTTTGCTACACCTTGTCCTTGTAGTCTGCTGCCACAACTTTTTCTTCTATGCCCTTCAGAGTTTGGGGTGTTCATGTTGAGGGTCTGTTATCCATCTGGAGTTTCACTTTTGTACAGGCGAGAGGTAGGGGGTTTAATCTCATTCTCTACAACGTGGTGGTGATCCAGTTTGCCACACCACTTTGCTGAAATTCTGTCTTTCTCCATTGATGTCTCTTGGGCCCCCTGTCAAAGAATGAGATGGCTGAAATTTGTATGTGGCTCAAGTCTGGATTTCCAAGTTTTTATTCATTGGTACAACAGGTCTTGTCCAGTACCAGGGCTTTTTTATGGCACTTGCCCTGTCGTATAGTTTAAAGTCTGGTATAGAGTATCCCCCTGTGTAGACTCTTTTCACTCAGGGTTGTTTTGGCTTATTCGGGTCTTTGTTTTCAATGAATTTAAGGACTTTTTTTTCCAGTCGTGAAGAAACTCTTGGGGATTTTTGATGGGATTGCGTTTAATCTATAACAAGAGTTTTGGTTAGAATGACATTTTTTAAATTTAATTTTCCCCAATCCTGAGCATGGGAGGTTTTTCCCATCTTGATGTCTTCTCAATTTCTTTCTTTAAAGGTTTAAAATTTTGTTTGGTAGAGATCTTTGGTGTCTTTGGTTAGGTTTGTTCCTAGGTATTTTATGTGTTTTTGAGGCATATTGTGAGTGGGAAGGGTCTCTTTGAATTCTTCTCTCAGATGCTGTATTCCTTGGGTAAAGAAAGGCCATTGATTTTTTGTTTTGGTTAATTTTGTATCCTGCCACTTTGCTGGAGCTATTAGCATTTCTAGGAGTTTTCTGGTGTAAATTTTTAGCATCCCTTGAGTAAACAACAAATAGCATCAAGCAAATAGGGATGAGCTGACTTCCTCTTTTCAATCGAATATCCGTTAATCTTTTCTTGCCTTATTGCTCTAGCAGTTTTCAAGCATTATCTGAAGAGGAGTGTGATGGGGGCAGCCTTGCGAGTTCATACATAAGGGAATGTTTCTGTCATTTCCCATTTTAGGATGATTATATTGGCTGTGGGTTTTCCTGAGATGCTTTGATTACATTGAGGAATGATCCCCAATCCCAATTCCTTTAGGACTTTAAGCACGAAGGGAGCTTGGATTTTGTCAAGGCTTTTTCTGAGTCAACTGAGATGATGATGTGGTTTTGTCTTTCATTCCATTTATGTGTTTGATGATGTTTATGATGATTTTCATATGTTGAAGCCCTCCCTGATCCTGGTATGCAACCAACTTGGTCATGATGGATCTTTCTGTATGAGCTGTAGATTTGCCAGTATCCTGTTGTATTAGTCCTATTCTGTTGCTGTGATAAACACCGTGACAAAGGAAACTTATAAAGAGAAGAGTTTATTTGACCTTACGATTGGCGGTTCCAGGGAATTAGAGTCCCATTTGTGGGGCGGGAGGCGTGGGGCGCTGGATCTGGGGCAAGCAAACTGCAGGGTCACATCTCGGCGAAGAGCACGGGAAACAGAGAGGGAGAACTGTAGACACAGAGGCTTGTATAAAACTCACTAAGCCGCCCCCTAGTGACACACATCCCCCAGCCATGGCCACACCTTCTAAGCCTCCAAAAACAGCTGCCACCAACTGGAGACAAAGTGTCTGAATACTTACAGCCTATGGGGGGCCACTCATGCAAACCCCAATTGCCACTCCCTGGCACCATAGGCTCCTGACCATGATAAAATGCACAAACGCATTGTATCCAACTTAAAAGTGCCCCATAGTCTTTACACAGTCTCATTCTATTCAAAGCTATAGTTCCAAAGTCTCCTTCTGAGACCAGGTCAATCTTTAACTGTAAGCTCCTGTAAATCAAGGCAGATTACATACTCCCAACATACAGTGGAACCATAATACACATTCCCATTCCAAAAGGGAGGAATAAGGCACCGTGAGGAATACTGGAACCAAAACAAGACTGAAAACAGCAGGGCAACTCCAAGTCCAGTGCTCCATGTGCGACGTCTGGGACTTGAACTTCCAAAGGGCTTAGATGGCTCAGCACTTCCAGCTTTGCTTGCAACCTACATCTCTCTCTTAGGCTGTATACCACTCCTGTAGCAGCTCTCCTTGGCAACATATATTCACAGGTCTGGCATCTGCATGTCTTACTGGGGTCTCCACACCAACCAGCTTCACACTCACAGCTTCACGCGCAATGGCCTATCAGGCCTTCTGTATTCAGGGACACCCCTGCTGTGCTCTCCTGGCCTCTTTGGCGCTCTGAAACCATGGAGGAGAACCTGATGACCCCTCACTCTTGCAAAGTTCAGGCCTCTAAAAGCCAGCACCACGTGAATGAAATTGCGCGAATCTGGCTGCAAGTTCAGGATGGACCCTGGGCCCATTTAACAACATTTGCAATCTTTTCCGCTTCCTGGACTTGTTGGAGGATAATTGGGTGTGGTCTTGCCCTGAAGGTAACTGATTCTTTTGTTTATTGTAAATCTCGAGGCACTCTCTTAAGGCTTAATCTCCTTATGAAGGGAGCTTCTCCTTCACATGCCTTGGCCCCACTTAACCTTCCTAGTGGCCGTTATCAGATCCAACTGTAACATTCTGCATTTTTTCCGCCCAGCTGCTCTCTTCACTGTAGCTGCTAACAGTATTCACCATTAAAACGCCCAAGGCCACAATTTCCCACACTAGGCCGGTCTGGAAATATCCTCCACCAAATGACATCAGTCCACCGCTTTTCAACTTAGCATCGGCAAGCATTTGGGCTGTGGGCAAAACTGGCCAGACTCTTTATCAAAACATCCCAGTTGTCAGCCTAAGTCTTTATTTTCCCTGGAACCACATCTTTTGCAGCCATGCTTTCTTCCAGCCTCCACTAGAATGGCCCTTTAAGCTCTGCTTACAATAATCAACAGCCTTTCCAGCCCAAAGTTCCAAGTCTTCCACACTTCTCCAAACCTACACATGGTCAGGTTCTTCACACCAACAGCCCACTCTCTGGTACCATAACTGTATTAGTCTCTTCTGTTGCTGTGATAAAAACACCATGACCAAAGGAAACTTATAAAAGGAAGAGTTTTATTGAGCTTATGATTTGCGGTTCCAGGGAATTAGTCCATTATGGCGGGAGGCATGGGCGCTGGATTGAGCGGTAGGCCGAGGGATCACATCTCGCAAAGAGAGCACGGGAAACAGAGAGGGCAAATGTAGACACAGAGGCTTGTTAAAACTCACTAAGCTGCCCTCAGTGAACAACTTCCCAGCATGGCCACACTTCAAGACCTCCAAAAACAGCGCCACCAACTGGAGACAAATGTCTGAATACTTACAGCCTATGGGGGACACTCGTGCAAACCACCACCTGTTTAGAATTTTTGCATCTGTGTTCATCAGGGAGATGGGTCTATAATTCTCCTTTTTAGTTGGATCTTTGCCTGGTTTTGGTAATATAATGATGCTGGCTTCATAGAAGGAATTTGGGAGAATTCCCTCTGATTGTATCCTTCTAAACAGTTTCAGTAATAATGGTTGTAGGTCTTTTTAAAATGTTCTATAGAAATATGCCGATGAAAACCGTCTGTGCCTGGGCTTTTTAGTTGGGAGGTTTCTTCTATCTTCAATTTCTCTTATATTCTGGGTCTGTTAAGTGTTAATCTCTTCTTGGTTGAGTTTGAGGATTCCCAGGATTTCAGATATTCATCCATTTTTCTAGGTTTCACAAACTTGGTAGAGTTAGGTTTTTAAAGTCTTCTGTATGATTTTCTGGATCTTTTCCTTGTCGTTGTGATATTTCCCTTTTATCATGGGGTGTTATTGATTGGAGTTGTTCCTCTTTCTTTTGGCTAACTGGGCTAGGTGTCTGTCTATCTTGTTTATTCTTTCAAAGAACCAATTTGGATCCTTGTTTTTTTTTTGTATTGTTTTGTTTCTATTTCATTATTTCTGTTCTGATTTTTGTTATTTCTTCCTGTCTGTTGTGTTAGGGTTCATCTGCTGTTGCCTCTCAAGTGTTTTAGCTGTAGTGTAGATCATTCACTTGTGCTCTTTCTGTTTTTCTAATGTAGGCACCCAGGGCTATAAATTCCCTCTTAGGACTGCTTTTAATTATCCCATAGGTTTTGTTGTTGTTGTATTGTCATTTTCTTCAGTTCCAGGAATTCTTTTATTCTTTTATCTCTTCCTCGACCCATTCATTATTCAAGAGTGTGTTGTTTAGTCTCCCTGTGTTCTTGTAGGCGTAGGGCTTGTCCTGGTTTTGATGTTGAGCTTTATGCACTGTGTCTGATGATGCATGAAATTATTACATTCTTTTTGTATTTGTGGAGTTTTCCTCTGTGTCCCAGTATGTGGTTGATTTTGGGAATGTTCCATGGGGTGCTGAGTAGAAAGTGTGTATTCTCTGGTTTTAGGGTTGAATATTCGGTAGAAGGTCTACTGAGGTCCATTGGTTATATCATATTGTTCAGTTCAGATGTCTGTTTATTCTTGTTCCTGTTGCCTATCCAAAGGACTCAGTGGGGTATTGAATCTCCTACTATGAGTGTACTGGGGTTAGTCTGTGACTTGTGGTCCTGGAGAATGTCTTTATAAAATTTGGTGCACCAGAGTTTGGGGCATATTGTTCATAATTTTGAAATCTTGGTGATTGTTCCTTTGATAAAAATGTAATGGCCTTCTTTGTCTCTTCTGATTTTATTTACTTGAAGTCTATTTTGTCTGATATTAAAATAGAAACACCTGCTTTCTTTTTGGTACCATTTGCTTGGAATATTTTTTTCCATCCTTTCACTTTAAGGTGTGCCTTCCTTGAATGGTAAGATGTGTTTCTTGTAGACAGCATATCAATTGATTCTGTTTCCTAATCAATCTCCCTCTTATGTCTTTTTTTTTTTTTTTTTTTTTATTTATTTTTGTATGTGTATGATGTACTGTCGCATGCAGGTTGTGACCCGTGTGTGCATTGCCGGGAGTCAAAGAGGGTCTCGGCTTCCCCTGGAACTGGAGTTCTCCTGGATTTGAGTTACAGACGTTTTAGCCGCCGTGGGTGCTGGGGATTCGAACCCGGGTCCTCTGCAAGGCGGTCGTGCTTTTAACCGCTAGGCCATATCTCTCCCCCCCCCAGTCTATGTCGTTTGATGGGGAATTTAGTCCATTAAAATTTAAGGTTTATGACTGATAGGTTTGTGTTGGCTTCCTTTTTGCCTTATTATCCATTTGCGGTTTGGGTTTAGGTTTCTCTTCTTCAGTTATGCTTTTATTGATTTCTCTTTCTAGGTGCCTGGGGATGGTTGCATCCTTTCTTATGATACCTTTGAATTGCTTCAAGTATTCTCTGAGGGTTGGTTTCGGACATGTATCTTTTTTTTTAACATCCTTTCTTATTTCTAAAAAACGATTTTTCAGCCGGGCGTGGTGGTGCACGCCTTTAATCCTAGCACTCGGGAGGCAGGGCAGGTGGATCTTTGTAGATCAAGGGCCAGCCTGGTCTACAGAGTGACGTTTCCTGACAGCTGGGGCTGCAGGGAGACCCTGTCTCAAAAAAGACAAAAACAAAAAAAAAAGAAAAAAAAGAACGTTTCTAAAATAATTAGTACAATTTCCACTTTAGTTTTCTTTTAAAGTCTTGGTACCAGTGAAGTAGTTTCCTCCTCTGAATCTTTTGTTGTAAACATAAGGTTTTCTCCTTTTCTAAAAAATGTATTTTTCAACAGTTATGTCATGGAAGGTTTTCTCTCTCCAACTATAATTGACATTTTTGCTGGGTAGTAAGTAACTGGGTGGCATCTTGTCCTTTAACACTGGGAATGCTTTGCTCCAGGTTCTTCTTGCTTTTCATAGTTTGCGTTGAGAAGTCAGTTGTAATTCTGAATAGGTTTCCCCTTATAGGTCACTTGTTGTTTTTCTCTTGTGGCTTTCAAGGATTTTTGTCTTGTTTTGGGTGCTAGCATTTTAACTTGATTCTTTTCTGATCTTGTTTTGAGTTCTATGTGCTTCTTGTATTTGTATTGGTTTGTTTTTTAGTTTGGGGAAGTTTTTTTTTTTTTTTTTTTTTTTTTGAAGATCTGATCATACCATTCTCTTGGGATTCTTCTCCTTCCTCTATTCCTATTGTGGAAGTTTGCTCTTTCATGTGTGTCCCACAGTTCCTGGTTGTTCCACTTTTGTGTATTTTAAATTTTTCATAATCTTTCCTTGAGGTTTTAGTTGTTCTGTTGTTATCTTCCAGGTCTGATATTTTTTGTTCTGCTTCTCCATTCTGCTTCTGAGGCTTTTTCCATTCCTTTTCTCTTGATTGGATGAGTGTTTTTTTCCTTTTTCATTTCCTCTTCTGATTTCTTTAGTATTTCTACTTCTTTTTGAGCTTATCGATCTCTTCTTGTACGTCTTCTTCGCTGGTTTGTTTCCTTCTTTTTGCATGGTCATTTTCAGTGTTTCTACTTCCTTCCGAGTTTGTCATTCTCTGTCTCTGGGTCCTTCTTGAGTTCTTCCTTCTCTTTTCTCAGTTCTTTGATTTGCTCTTTATACTTGTAGTTTTTATTATGTTCATCCCACTAATTGTGTTTCTATGTATCTGTGTGCTGGGCTCCCAGAGGGAACCCATGTAGGAATCTTCATGGGTTGTAGCCTTGGGTGGATTATCCTCCCCTTTCATGTTGTCTCTTCTTTGTGTTCTGGCATATGGGCTTCTCCTTGCCTGTATTCCAATGTGAGTCCAAATCCTCTTCACGTGTTGAAGTCTTGCTTCCTGCCTCCTTCAGAGCCTTCATAATCCCAGTTTGTGGGGGTCTCTTTAGCCTTTCCTGTGTTCTGTGGTTTCAGGAGATATCGATCTCAAGACTCATACAAACCCACGTTTTATATCAGTGGGAGGATAATCGCCCCCACAGCCACAAAAGCCAATTAATCCAAAAACAACTGTATTAACAGATTAGCTAGGTTAAATCAATCAACCATCAGCCTTGCTGAAGCACCCAGTTCCTACCTCCTTCCTGTGCTTCCGCTGGTCTCAGAGATCTCCCCCTCCCCACCTAGCTTTTTGAGACAAGGTTGTTCTCTGGCCCAGAGTTTACTAGTGTATGCTAGGCTGGCAGAAATCCCACGAGCCTGTCTTTACCTCCCAATTTCTGGGGTCCTAGGCACATGCTACCGTTTGCAGCTTTTTTTTTTTTTTAATGTGTATGAATGTACTATCTGCATGTAGGTTTGTGCACCTGTGTCATGCAATGCCACGGAGGTCAGAAGAGAGTGTCAGATTCCCCTGGAACTGGAGTTAAAGATGGTTCTGAGCCACCATGTGGGTGCTGAGGATCGAACCCAGGTCCGCTGCAAGAGCATTTGGTGCTCTTAACTGCTATTCCATCTCTCCAGCCCCTGTTTGGAGCTTTTTACGTCAGTTCTTGTGCCTGCAAGGCAAACACTTTAACCATTTGAGCCATCTCCTCTACTCAGATTGGATTTGGAGACAAGGTCATGTGTCCTGAACAGGCCTGTAACTCGTAATCCTTCTGTTCCCAGAAGCTAAGATTATAGGCATGGCACCATGGCCGTTTGCTATATTTACAGACATTTTATTTTAGGAGTAGAGGTGTTTTTGTGATATACTTTTTATTTTAAATAACTACAGACTTGAACTTATGTTTTCTCCTAATCTTACCCCCACAGGGTATGTATATGGGCTGGTTAACAGCTTCTGGAAGTGCAGCCCGGATCCTGGGGCCTCTGTTCATCAGCCATGTGTATACTTACTTGGGACCACGAAAAAAAAAAAAGAAAACCACATTGAGTAATGTAACTAAAAGTGGTAGGATATATTAAAAACATCGAATCATGATTCCCTTATCTCAAAATGAACTGTATTTCTTAGACCTTTTTGAAATTTCATGAACTGAAGTGAATGGATGGATAATGGTCTCCACATGTGAAATCATATTTTTACCAGTTTTTATTTCTAAAAAACGCACTATTAAGCTTCCTTGTGAAACAAAAATGAGCCTTAACTTCTCCATTTAGCTTGTCTAACACCAGAGTAGGTTTTTTTTTTCTTTTCTTTTCCACCCAGCATGACCCCATTGCCTCTAATTCTCATGCTACATCTGAACTATTGTAGTTTGGATTCTAAATTAACCTATGGGCAAGAATAACACTACTATTTGAGCACTAGAGGATTAAGAGGTCAAGATGACATTATTACCTTTAGAAGGGCTACTTTTTTCAAATGCTAGTAAATTAACTTAAAAAAAATAAGCCTAATGTGATTTTCTATATTGCACTAAATAGTGAATGGATTCTTCAAATTATTGCTATTTTCCAACTTACAGAAACTCTAGAGAAAACTTCCTTTTACTCTAGCATTTCTCAGTAGTGGCAGAGAGGAACAGCTGTTTCCCATCTGTCTGCAGAACCACTCACAACAGCAGTATTTAGTTGGACTTTGACTGAATAATATAATGGTTCCAGTCTAGTCAGGCGAGTATTGAGGCAAGATGGTTGGGATCTAACAGTTAGTGAATTTACCTGAAGGTAATTAACACAAACTATGCATACATTTCTACCTCTGTGTAAGCTGAGTATTGGTATGTGTATGGAAATCATTATAACAAAAAATGAAGAAATATTTTCGTTCTGTTATGCTTTCAAGTCTGAGAATACACACTCAAGTCTGCACTGTGTGCTGTCTGCTGTGCTCTGACAGGGCTTCATCTAATGTGTCACTCTAGTTCCGCCTTTCACCTCTCCCCATCTCCCAGAGCACAGCTTTGCTTTAGTGGGCTCATCAGAACTGTAGGGTGCTGTTACTGGTCAGGTCCTGGAGCCCTCTCACCTGTTCTGCATTTCTTCCATCATTTGGGTTACTTCTGATCCTAAACTCCACCCTTGGTTTGGTTAATAGGCATGAATAACAGTAATAGTAACTGATGAAAATAAGAGCAGGTATTTATGGAGTTCATGTAATGCACAATAATTTCTCACAGCAGTCTCACAGGGTGAAGATACATTCTGACTCCCATTTTCCAGATGAACAAGTAGAGTGTCTTGAGAGGCGAGCTCTTAACCACTTTTTCATAATAGGGTGTTAAAACGGCCCAGGAAATCCCAGTATCAAGTTGCTTCCTGTGAGGAACTATCTGCACAAGTGACATAGGAAGCTTCCCAGTTCCAAGTATAATATGATTCAGAGAAACCCTAACCTGGCAGAAGTAACTGTACCTTGCTTGTTACTGTAGAAACCTATTTTCTGGGGAATGTACGTTTGCCAGCAAAGAGGCAGGGGAAGTGAGACATGGGTTTGGGGAAGAGTGGGGAGGTAAAATGAGCACAGCTGGAAGTCAGAAGTAGAACAAATGACTAGAAACTATAAGTAGATGGAGTCCTTAAGGTATGAAAACTGCCAAGTATATATTTAAGGAAATATGTTTGAAAGCCTGGAGAAGGGCTGTCCTCTTACTCCGTCACTTCATAAGTTACCTGTCCTGGTGAGCTGCCCTATCTACTCTTCCAGCTCTTCATTTTTTCTTGTATAAAATGAACTTGTAAATTTTAATTTAATGAAGATAATCTTACTCTCTATGTTTAAGACTAACTTAAATAAGAGGAAATTCTGGGTACCACTTACTGTTGATTTATAGTTTTTATCTGTTTTGCATCGTGAATGTTCATTTCTAATAAAACAGGATTGTGTATCATCCTTTCAATCCAGCTAAGAGGCCCTGACTACATGCCTCTTCCTGTGTACTTGAAGCTACAGCAGAGCTTCTGCCCTCATGAGGATTAGGATACAGCAGGAAAGTCAGAAAATGGCAGCTGCTACACACATGCTTCTTATTGGCTGTGGAAAGAGTGATGAAAGCCAAGTGTAGAGTGCTGTAACTAGAATCAGAACCAGAGGGAAGCTCACCTGAAAACTGAGAATGCTTCTCCAAGGGAAACAGACTCAACAGGACCTGATGTCAGAGAATGACCGGCTGCAATTGGTGAACAGTGAGGTAAGTGTTTCAGGCAGGGGCTGGAGAGATGGCTTAGCAGTTAAGAGCACCAACTGCAGTTGCAGAAGACCTGGGTTCAATTCTCAGCTCCCACATGGCGGCTAAGAACCATCTTTAAGTCAGGCATGGTGGTGCACGCCCCAGCACTCGGGAGGCAGAGGCAGGCGGATCTCTGTGAGTTCAAGGCCAGCCTGGTCTACAGAGTGAGTTCCAGGCCAGCTGGGGCTACAGGGAGACCCTGTCTCCCCCGAAAAAGGTCTCAATTATCAAGAAAATTAGCTAAGTATATCATAAATATCCATTTCTGAATGACCATAGTAGGTAAAATCCCAAGTGAAATGACAGGCCTAGACTAGCAAAGATTTGTGATGCCTGTCAATAAACAAAGGACAGGTACTGAGAACTCTTAAAAACACTAATATGGGAGCAGGGCGTGGTGCATACCTTTAATTCCAGCACTTGGGAGGCAGAGGCAGGTGGATCTCTGTGACTTCAAGGCTAGCCTGGTCTACATAGGGAGTTCCAGGCCAGCTGGGGCTACAGGAAAACCGTGTCTCAAAACAAAAAACCAAGACCAAAAAAAAAAGAGTATCCAGTGGAAAAAAATAAGACATAAACAGACAAGTCACAAAAGGATGAACATTTAGTAAACCACCTAGTAATGAGGGAAATAAAAATGAAAACCACAATATAGTATTCTGTACATGTTAAGTATCTGCAGTGCTGGGATCAAACCCAGGGCCTTTGGCATGCTAGGCCATACCTCTGAGCTATACCAAGCCCCAACAGTCAATTTTCTTAAAAAACCCAAAACAAAAAAAAATTTGCTGCTCTTGTAGAAGACCTCGGTTCAGTTTCCTGCACCCACATGGTTGACCAACAACCATCTAGAACTGCAGTTCCAGGGGATCTGATGCTGCATTCTGGCCTCTGCAGGCAGCAGGCACTCATGCGGTACACACATCACATATGCAGAGAAAACACACACACTGAAACATTTTGTTCAGGTGTAAATATTATAGAAATACTTGGAAAATAGAATCCATACCTAGTTAAGCAAAAATGTTTTTAAACGATCACAATTCAACTAGGACTTTTTTTTTTTTTTTTTGGTCTTTTTGAGACAGGGTCTCCCTGTAGCTCCAGCTGTCCTGGAACTTACTCTGTAGACCAGGCTGGCCTTGAACTCACAGAGATCCACCTGCCTCTGCCTCCCAAGTGCTAGGATTAAAGGGGGACTTATTTCCTTTTATAGAGTAACTTTTGTGGGGTGTGGTGGTGCATGCTTTTAATCCTAGCACTTGGGAGGCAGAGACAGAGTTCAAGGCCAGCCTGGTCTACATTTTGAGTTCCAGGCCACTTGAGACTAAAGGGAGACCCTGTCTCAAAAAGACAAATTTTTTCCAAAGTTGGATTACCAATGTATTAAAATGTATTCATTACAAGACATTGCCATTACTTTTGTTAGAATGTCCTTAACATTTTGTTTTTTCCATGAATGTCCTTAACATTTGGTTTTTCCATGAATCCTTTAATAAAAGTAATTGTCTTGATTTTGCCTTTCCTCAGAGTTACTTTCATTGAGCTTCCTTTGCTGACCACATGAATCTCTCCCTTTGAGAACTATCTATTCACATTATTTGTTATTCTCCTGGGCTTTTCTTATTTTTTTGTCTTTTTGAGACAGTGTCACTCCAGGCTTGGTGGCGCACGCCTTTAATCCTAGCACTCTGGAGGCAGAGGCAGGTGGATCTTTGTGAGTTCAAGGCCAACCTGGTGTACAGAGGGAGTTGCAGGACAGCTGGGGCTACTGTCTCAAAAAGACAAAAAAAAAAAAGAGTGTCTCTCTTTAGTCCCAGCTGGCCTGGAACTCACTAGGCAATGGGCTCTTCTTTTTAATTTGCCCCACAATTTATGGTCTAAGTATGTGTATTTTTTCTTTGCATTGCTTTATGCACAATATTCCAAAACAATGTCAAGTAACTGATTATTCACTTACATAATAGAAACACCAATATTTTCCATTATAAAAGCCGGGGAGGGGGAGCCAGTGGGAAACATAAAATTTTTTTTATAGGAATGGCTATCCCAGTATTATATTATTTTTATTCATGCTAATTAACTACATCAAGCTGTTTTGTTTTGTTTTGTTGGGTCTTTGAGACAGGGTCTCCCTGTAGCCCCAGCTGTCCTGGAACTCACTCTATAGACCAGGCTGGCCTTGAACTCACAAAGATCCGCCTGCCTTTGCCTCCCAAGTGCTAGGATTAAAGGCGTGCAAGTAACCAATTTTAAAACAAGTATTTAATCAAAGAAATCAAAAGATAAAGTAATATCACTGTATTTATTATAAAAATGCATTTGCAAAAATGTTATCACACAAAAGTGCTAGAAAAATAAATATAAAACAAATATACAAGTTTACATATTGCTTATAATACATTATTTACATATTCAAAAACTGATGCTAGAGCATGTTTTTTCCATGATTTTCAACATGCCTAAACACTAAGCAATAAAAGCACAATACGCCATACACCACCTATTATTCAATATAAATACATGAACACAGCTTAAGGATATTTATATTGTGTACTTGGAGAAAAATGAGGTGTTCTATTTTATTTTATATCCACTATATTTGGGGACTAAAATTTCATTCTATTTTGTTCTCAGCAAATACGCTATCCTTACAGAATAGGCTTTCTCAAGTCATAGTAAATTAAAAAAATATCACTTTACTTGAAAGCCAACCAAAAAGTTATTTATTAAATGTGGATATCTGAGTTTTAATTAATGAAAACTAGGAGTTGGATTAGAAAACATCAGAAGGATGGAAGAAAGACACTGTAATTTCTGTTTGATGTAGTCTGGTAATTTTTCATTTTCTCCATACCTAAATGAAGCAAAAACAACATAGTTTCATTACTTTGTTCTTACAGAATACGTATTTTCTAGTAATTCTTTAATGACAAAAGGTACCTCAAAAAAATACACACTTATTAGGAGTCCTTTATCACGTGAAACATACCCAATTTGTTCTGTTTTAACAAGTATTGGCCGGGCGTGGGCCTTTAGTCCCAGCACTTGAGAGACAGAGGCAGTTGGATCTCTGAGTTCAAGGCCAGCCTGGTCTACAGGACAGCTGGGACTAAAGGGAGACACTGTCTCAAAAAGACCCCCCCAAAAAAACAAAAAAAACCCAAAACCAAAATGTATTAATGATATTTATATTTAAATAACAAAGAAAAACTTTGATTTAAAAAAATGGAGCTGATTTTAAAATTCCAACAGGGATTCTTCATTAAATTGAAGGTGTTTGAAAAATACTATACTCGGGGCTGGAAAGATGGCTCAGCGGTTAAGAGCACCGACTGCTCTTGCAGAGGACCTGGGTTCAATTCCCAGCACTCACATGGTGGCTAAGAACCATCTTTAACTCCAGTTCCAGGGGTATCTGACGCCCTCTTCTGACCTTCAAGGCATTGCATGATGTGGGTGCACAGACCTACATGCAGAGAGTACACTCATACACATTAAAAAAAAAATACACTCAACAAATTATGAACATATTTCCATTAAATGCTAGCAAATTCTTCAGGTCACAGCTCAGCATTTGCATACAGCCGTACACATTTCCCTACTACTTGCAATGCCAAGTACAATGTCAAATTACCAGTGAGTATTGTACTATTTAGAAAATAACATGGGGGGGCTGGAGAGATGGCTCAGTGGTTAAGAGCGCCAACTGCTCTTGCAGACCCGGGTTTGATTCCCAGCACCCACATGGTGGCTAAGGACCGTCTTTAACTGCAGTTCCAGGGGAATCCAATGCCCTCTTCTGACCTCCACAGCATTGCACAACGCGGGTGTACCAATCTACATGCAGACAGTATACTCATACACATAAAAAAAAAAAAAAAAAGAAAATAACAAGGAAAAATTCCCTACATACTTGGTACCATTTCTTTAAACTTTTGCAGTGTTACACATCTTTTTCATACTGAGACCGCCTCCCTATCTGTACCTCTCCCAACATCACTCCCCACAATGGATTTCACGCATTCTGTCATATATGTTAATGCCTACTGAGCCAAGTTTGTCTACCAGACAAATTTTTTAAAATTATTTTTATTTTATGTGTATGCATATACCATGCCCTCGGAGGACAGAAGAGGACATCAGATCCCCTGGACTTAATGGACGGTTGTTAGCTGTCATGAGGGTGCTGGGACTTAAACCCAGGTCTTCAAGAACCACCAGTATTTTTTTTCTTTTAATTTTATTTATTTATTTGTGTGAATGTATTGTCTGCATGGAGGTTTGTGCACCCGTGTCGTGCAATGCCGCAGAGGTCAGAAGAGGGCGTCGGATTCCCCTGGAACTGGAGTTCTCCTGGAATTGGAGTTACAGACGGTTCTCAGCCGCCATGTGGGTGCTGGGGATCGAACCCGGGTCTTCTGCAAGAGCAGTCGGCGCTCTTAACCGCTAGGCTATCTCTCCAGCCCCATAGTATTCTTAACCTCTGAGCCATCTCTCTAGCCCTCAGACAGTATCTTTTGAAAAATATGTTTTTATATATTTATTTATTTTGGTCTTTTTGAGACAGGGTCTCCCTGTAGCCCCAGCTGGCTTGGAACTTGCTATGTAGAGCAGATGGGCCTTGAACTCAGAGATCCACATGCCTCTGCCTCCCAAAAGCTGGGATTAAGGGCATGCACCACCACACCCTGCTTTGACAGATATTCTTAATCTGTGATTCATTGAATCCTTAGACAGTGCTTGTATTTGGAGGCCAGTGTTAGCCTGGAACGTCTTCAATGCTGGGTAAACAGCTCAGCGAGAGATGGCTGCTGAGCATGCGTAAGGACAGTAGGTTCAGTCTACACACTGGAGAAATAATCTTGCACTTGGGAAAAAGTAAAGTTTATTAATTTCAATTTTTTAAAACTTTTTTTGGTCTTTTTAAGACAGGACAGGATCTCCCTATAGCTCCATCTGTCCTGGAACTCACTACGTAGACCAGGCTGGCCTTGAACTCACAGAGATCTGCCTGCCTCTGCCTCCTGAGTGCTGGGATTAGAGGTGTGCACCACCATGTCCAACTTTAGAACTTGATTTTTAAAGAAACGGTCTCAGTACGTAGCCCTGCCTGGCTGGCCTGAAACTGTATACCAAGCTGGCTTCAAACTCAAAAGATCCACCTGTCTCTGCCTGAGTGCTGGGCCTAGAAGTAGGCACCACCATGCTTGGCCCTAGTTTGATTTTCTGAGACAGGGTCTTCTAAAGCTCAGCCTAATGATATGTGCACTACCACTCCAGTAAATTACCTCCTAAAGATATTCTTAAAAAAAAAAAAAGTTGCATTTTTAATTGTGTATGTGTATATGCACGTGAGTGCAAGTGCCTTAGAGATGGAAGGAGGGCACTTGAGTCCCCCTTGGAGGTGGAGTAACAGGCAGTTATGACCTGCCTGATGTGGGTGCTAGGAACCAAAAACTCAGGTCTTCTGGAGCAGCACTGAGCATCTCAAAGTCCCCCTTCAGGCTGGCCTGGAACTTGCTGTGATCCTTTGGTTTCTCCCAATCGCTAAGGTTATAGGTGTGTGTTACCACACCTGGCTCTATGTTCTTATGTGTGTGTGCATGTGCATGTGCATGTGTGTAGGAGACCAGAAGTTGATATTGGGTGTCTTCCTCAATTGCTTTCCACCTAATTTTTTCAGACAGGTTCTCTCACCTGTAGTGACCCCCCTCCCCATCGTCTCTTAAGGACAACAGCACTCTGCTGACAGTTAACGGACTCATTAAAGTGGAGGCTGGGGGAGGGGATAGCCTGCTCCCAGGATGCTGTGAGCAGACCAATTACACAGCTGTTGCTGGAATGCCAGGACACGTTATCTGCTGGCCCCTTCTGTTTCTCTGTCCATCAGAGGTCAGTGACCATAGCCTTGGGCGTGCTGTGCTCTGCTGTGCTGTTTTCTTACAGTTATGCTAGAATTTCCGTGTTTTGCACTGCTTAAGCACTGGCCAGGAGGGCAATGAAGGTGCTCTTGCACAGCACAAGCCAAGGTTACCAGGCTGACCAGCTTTCTGGGAACAGACACTCTCATAGGCATGTAGACTCAGGTTCCTCCTGTCTCTGTTTTCTCACTTCCTGAGCTGACTGTGAGGATCAGAACTTGGTCTGCAGCTCGCATGGCGAGCACTTCACCAACAGCCATTTCCCCAGCCTCTCCATATGCCTTTAGGTAAAGCCCACTCTGAAATGAGTCAATCTAGCTAGGCCACAGAATAATCGTTACAAAGGGATTCTACTCTGAGAGGACTGGGTGATGACTCATGCCAGCTGCCCAGCATTCATGTAGATAATCACAACATAAACATTAAAAATTAAGAACTACAAGGGGCTGGAAAGATGGCTCAGCAGTTAAGAGCATTATGGGCTGCTCTTGCAGAGGATCCAGGTTTGATTCCCAACACACAACTTCTTTAACTCCATTCCCAAGGGATCTGACACCCTCTTCTAACCTCTGGGGCATTACATGACATGGGCGCACTTACATATGAGCATGCAATACACTCATACACATAAGATAAAATAGGGCTGGAAAGATGGCTCAGCGATTAAGAGCACTGACTGCTCTTGCAGAGGACCTGGGTTCAATTCCCAGCACCCACATGGCAGCTAAGAACCATCTTTAAGCCGGGCGTGGTGGTACACACCTTTGAGCCTAGTGCTTGGGAGGCAGAGGCAGGCAGATCTCTGTGAGTTCAAGGCCAGCCTGGTCTTCAGAGTAAGTTCTAGGCCAGCTGGGGCTACAGGGAGACCCTGTCTCAAAAAGACCAAAAATTAAAAAATTTAAAAATTAAAAAAAATGAATAAAAAATAAATTCTTAAAAAGAAGACACCAAGTTGGGAGGGAAGGAATATGGTCAAAATACATTGTATGCATATATGAATTCTCAAAGAATAAAAATAGAAAAATAAAATATTAAAAAAATTAAGAATTGCTAATAATAAACTGGGCATGTAATCCCAGCATTCAGGAGGCAGAGGCAGGTGGATCTCTGTCAGTTCAAGACCAGCCTCATCTACATACTGAGTCCAGTACAGCTGAGCTACAGGGAGACCCTACCTCAAAAAAAAAACAAAAAAGGCTAATAATAATGAATATAATTATCAAAAATAATTTTTTAAAACACTTATTTCAACATATAGAGAAAGCAAAATTACAGCGAAGTGTGGAATTTCAAGCAGTATTTAAGAATTCACCTGGTTGTCTGGCCATTTGGCGATGTGTAACTGATAGAAGACACTCCTGCTTGAACGACCAGCTGCGAGCCATCGTTAAACTGAACCCACACAGCTCCACTAGTCAGCTGCAAAGTCAAGAAGCACAGAGAACGAATACACAGAAGACAACTTGACAACTTACTCAGCAAGTGTTCTGTACAATTTTATTCATTCATTTAATGTTTTTTTTAATTTGTTATAAGATTACGGGATAATTTATTTGTTTCGTATGTGTATAGAATGGTACTTGTGCTGCAGCAAGTTATGTGGCACTCAGGCCTCGTGCGGGCAATGGCCGCGAGGAGGTCAGAAGAGGGTATCGGATTCCCCTGGAAAACTGGAGTTCTCCTAGAATTGGAGTTTCAGACGGTTTCGCGCGGCCATGTGGGTGCGGGGGATCGAACCGGGTCCTCTGTAAGAGGTTGGTCGCTCGTTAACCGCTAGCTACTATCCAGCCCTCATTCATTTAATGTTAAAGACAGGTGTCACCAGGTAGTCTAGACTGGTGTCAGTCGCACGCATGCCTCTGTTTCTCAGTTACTGGACTCAAGGAATGTGCCACCAACCCCAACCCACTAACTTCTTTAAAACAACTACTATCAGGCTAGAGAGATGGCTCAGCAGTTAAGAGTGCTGACTGCTCTTGCAGAGGACCCAGGTTCGATTCCCAGCACCCACATGGCGGCTAAGAACGGTCTTTGACTCCAGTTCTGGGGAAATCCAACATCCTCCTCTGGCCTCCAGGGCCTTGCACAACACAGGTGCACAAACCTACATGCAGACAGTACATTCATACACATAAAAAAAAATTAAAATTAATAAAAATATTTTTTAAAAAGCCAAAAACCAACTACTATCTGCTGGGCGTGGTGGAAAGATCTAGAAAAACAATGCATATTTTGAATGCTAAGACCATATCAGGCCCATATAGTTACCATATAGTTTTTGGGCCCCAATTTTTTTTTCTTTTTTGTCTTTTTCAGGCAGGGTCTCCCTGTAGCCCCAGCTGTCCTGGAACTCGCTCTGTAGATCAGGCTGGCCTTGAACTCACAGAGATCCACCTGCCTCTGCTTCCTGAGTGCTGGGATTAAAAGTGTGCATCACCATGCCAGGTTAGTTTTTTTTTTTTTTTTTTTTTTTTTTAAGGTGTGGGTCACCACAACTGGCTTAAAGGCAGTTCTTAGCTGCCATGTGGGTGCTGGGAATCGAACCAGGGTCCTCTGGAAGAGCATTCAGAGCTCTTAACTGTTGAGCCATCTCTCCAGCCCCTAGTTCTTAATTTTTAATGTTTATGTTGTAGTTATCTACATGAATGCTGGTGGCAGGCATGAATCATCCACCCATAGTCCTCTCATACATCTTAGTTATCAAAAAACTTTACAGTGTGCTACCCCCAAATAGGAAGGCATGTGGTGCAGATAAGAAACATGGTACACAGGGCTGGAGAGATAGCTCAGTGGTTAAGAGCACCGACTGCTCTTTCAGAGGACCTGGGTTCGATTCCCAGCACCCACATGGTACCAGGGGAATCTGACACCCTCTTCTGACCTCCGCAGCATTGCAGACAGTACACTCATACACAAAAAATAATAAATAAATATGAATTAAAAAAAAACACACTACACAGCAGCACAGCAGACTCACACAGCCCTAGGTTTATCAGCCACTTAAACCCTGCTGAGCAGTGCAAATCACTCACGCCAAGAATGACCATCTTTCCTGTCTTTAAAGGAGGAGCTACCGTTACCTTTACCAGGTTACCTGAGGGGATAAACTAGGCAATGTATGTGATAAACATAGGGCCACAAGACAGGTACTAAATAAAACAAATGTTAGAAACCCCCATAAATTAAGCATAGGGTGAATTGTGCTTCACCAATAAGTGAAAAATACACGTCAGCTCCCAAGTCCCCAAATGTCAAGTCTTCTGATAATGCACAAAAATTAAGGGTACACACTGGTATTAAATTCTTAAGTGTGAAATTCAATGTTGACTTAGTTTCTAGCACTGTATGTTTTATTTTATTATTTTATGTGCATAAGTGTACTGCCTGTATATATTTAAGTACACCTGTGTTGTGCAATGCCCTCGGAAACCAAGGGCATTGGGATTCCCCTGGAACTGGAGTTATGGGCTGTTGTTAGCCACTATGTGGGTACTGGTAATCAAACCCAGGTCCTCTGCAAGAGCAGCCAGTGCTCCCCAAAACTGAGCCATCTCCCCAGTCAAATTTCCATCACTTTAAATGTCCTCAGAGTTAGCACTTACTATGCCATCACCCACGCTTTAGGCAACTAGGTATCAACAACATCCAAAGTTTTTCACTACATGCCAGTAAACTAAAAGAAAACACCAGCAAGATGGCAAACCCCTTTAATGTCAGCACTTGAGTGCCAGAGCCAGTGGGTCTTTGTGAGATCAAGCCCAGCCTCACCTACATCTCGAGTTCTAGACTAGCTACAGCTATAGGGAAACCTGTCTTTAAAAAAAAAGGCCCAAAACTTACATTATTGGGCAGTTGTCTAATAGGTGTGAAAACCAAGCAGTTCATAGAAATTTCTCACCTGTGTAGCCCAACCAACATTTTTCACAAAAACAGATTTCAGAAGCTGTGCTGATTTAGGAAGATTTGGAGAAGAGAAGCTTGCTCCCTGAGCTGTAGGTACAAGGCCAAGTCCTTCATCCGTAGCAGTCTACAAAGAGCAGAGGAAGGTAAGCCATCTTTAGTACAAGGTTCCTGGAGGTTCACAAGTGTAAACAAAATTTTCTAAGGACAAAACTACATTAGATACATTACTGAAAGTAAGGAACATACAGAAAAGAGAAAGAAGGTCATGTTTGTTGTCATTTCAGTACATTTCTTTCATAGCTATAAACAGAGTATGTACATGTGTGAGCACACACATATATAGCAGCTTCTTAAATACTGCATTCTTCTACATTTATGTATAGTCTTCACTGGCATGGTAATTCCCTGAGTAAATATATTTCTACTTAACCATGAGCCTATCGTGGACACTGAGGCAGTTGATGACGTTCCTGGACTTTTCAAAGAGCTAATGGAAGTCTCTGAGGTTCACGCACAGAGTGCAGGAAAGCAGCGCGGATGAGCTGGGGCAGCCAGGCCGCGGATGAGCTGGGGCAGCCAGGCCGCGGATGAGCTGGGGCAGCCAGGCCGCGGATGAGCTGGGGCAGCCAGGCTGCGGATGAGCTGAGGCACCAGGCTGCTCTCTTCACTTGCTGAGTGGTGCTAAAGATCTAACCCCGGGACTCACTAGGCATCACTGAAGAGTCTAAAGTTATACATAAGTGATATGTGTTTACTCACAGAAGGATGGAGTATCGGTGCCTGTGTTGGATAAGCTGCACTATTTGTCATTAATCTATTCGATGATGGTCTCTCTCTCTCTGAGCAGCTTGGATCCATGGGAGGTGGTGATAAAGTTTTAGGTGAACTAGTATTGCCTGGTTTTCTGAAAGCAAGAGATAGATCCTGATATAGTCCCATAAGGCTTTCAACCTACAGAAAACTAAACATTTAGTTTAAAACTTTTTATTTATATGTTTATGTGTCTGTGTGTGGCAAGCATGTGTACACAGGAAAAGTAGAGGGTGTACATATACATGCCCCAGAGTGGAGGTGAGAAGACAACTTTGTGGAGTGGATCTCCCTTTCCACCTTTACTTGGGTTTCAGGAATCAAGCTCATGTCACTCAGCTGCAGTGCACACCTTTACCTAGTGGGATAGCTCAATGATTCGGTAGTTTAGTTTTTTTCTTTTAAACAGGGTGCCCACCATTTCTTTTTGCCTCCACCTCCCAGGAGCTGGATTCCAGGGTGTGCATCATGGTTTAATTCTAAAGATAATTTATAATCTAAACAACAAACTGCTTTTTGAAAAATACATCTTATACATTTTAGGCATGTTAAAAATGTCAAACACACACAAAAAAATAAAAAATAAATAAAAAATGTCAAACACTTACCTTCCTACTATAATGGGGAAAAATGAAGAACTCCTACTTCTCTTTTCCTCGTGTGAGATAACAGATTCCAGTGCTAAACAAACACGATGACCCTATTACAAAAAAGAATGCTTTCCCATCAACACTGAACATTTCACTACCTTAATTTGTGATCATTAACTGGAGAAAAACAAACTCTTAAGTGCACAGCTACCTCATTAGCATGGTCCATATATATTTTCATTTCTTCTTTTAAGCTAGTAACTTCATTTTCATTTTTTAAAGTATAAGATTTCCCAGTCTTTTCAATCACTTGAATTAAATCTTCTGTTTTATGTATTTTGGCCCCTAAAAACAAGCAGACAAGTATTCTTTTTATCAGTTCTTTCTGTATTCCTAGATTGATATTATCCCAATACATAATGACTGTCAGAAAGGTATGATTTACATTCATTTGTTGACCATTAATAAAATGAGACTCTCAATGTCCAGTGGATATGAGCATCCTTCTCTTTTTCAGCTATGTTTGCTAAGAGTCTGACAACTTCCTGACATCTGAATGAAGTCACTGCTCTTACACACAATGGTGAAGCACAGCTGTCATGTGTGCTCTGATGAGTGCATAGGAACCTTCATGGAGGTCTACGGTTAAAATGTAAATCACCGGGGCTGGAGAGATGGCCTAGCGGCTAAGAGCGCCAACTGCTCTTGCAGCGGACCTGGGTTCGATCCCCAGCACCCACATGGTGACTGAGAACGGTCTTTGACTCCAGTTCCAGGGGAATCCAACACCCTCTTCTGACCTCCGCGGCATTGCATGACATGGGTGCACAAACCTACATGCAGACAGTACATTCATTCACATACAAGAATAAATTTTTAAAAATTAAAAAAATATTTAAAAAAAATGTAAATCACCTCTATAGAACAGTCAAAGAAGCCAGGCATGGTGGTGCATGCCCTAATCCTAGCACTTGGGAGGCAGAAGCAGATGGATCTCTGTGAATTCAAGGCCAGCCTGGTCTACAGAGTGAGTTCCAGGACAGCTGGGGCTACAGGGAGAACCTGTCTTGAAAAGACAAAAAAAAAAAAAAAAAAGAAGTTTGTCTTTTAAACCCTATCCTTTTTTTTTTAATTTATTTTTTTAAATATTTTTTTAAATTTATTTTCATATGTGCATGAATATGTTGTCTGCATGTAGGTTGGTGCACCCATGTCATGCAATGTCGCGGAGTTCAGAAGAGGGTGTCGGATTCCCCTGGAACTGGAGTTAAAGATGGTTTTCAGCTGCCATGTGGGTGCTGGGGATTGAACCCGGGTCATCTGCAAGAGCAGTCGGCGCTCTTAACCGCTAGGGTATCTCTCCAGCCCCTTAAACTCTATCTTTATGCCACATTTTTAACATGGGCTCTGTCCATTTGAGTGTCTAACAGGAAATGGAGTATTGTTTATTTCATTTATTTATGTAGTTAAGTATTTGTCTATTTTGAGACAGGGTCTCCCTGTAGTCCTGGAACTCACTCTGTAGACCAGGCTGGCCTTGAACTCACAGAGATCCACCTGTCTCTACCTCCCAAGTGCTGGGATTAAAGGCATGTGCCACCACACCCAGCTTCATGTCTTTTTTTTTTTTTTCCTCTTATGTATGAGTGTTCTGTTCTGCCTACACATGTGTAAGTGCACCTATGTCATACAGTGCCCACAGAGGTCAGAAGAGGGCACCAGATCCCCTGGAATTGGAGTAATGGATGGTTGTTTGCCACCATGTGGGTGCTTGGATTCAAACTCAAGTGTTCTGCAAGAACAGCTAGTGTTCTTAACCACTGAGCCATCTCTCCAGCCCTTCATGTCTTTTTTTATGCTATCACAGAGGACTAGCATGTACATGCATTACAGACTGCTTGCTTACATAAGGGCACATAGAAAATAATATATTTAGATCATTGGTTTTGCCATGTAGCATACTCACCATCATAAAACCAAACCTCGAAATCAGCACCAGGAGAATTCTCCATCAAAATACATTTAGCGTATCTTGTAAAATATGTGATTTTGGGCGTTTTGGATCTTACAAGCTGTATAAATCTGGAAGCATACTGGTATTTTCGCCAGTATTTTTCTAAACGGAAAAAACAGTTACCTAACATTAAGGATGAAAGAGTTGACTTAACAGTCTATCTATGTTGATGTCTGGTCAAATGTAGACAGGTTTTCTTGTTTCTTGTACTATTTGGAATTTATTTCTCCAAATCATAATTACCAGAAGCTTAACTAGGAGTTAATTTCAGTTAGCCACAAGCATAAATATCATTTACGTATCAGTGCAATGACTTCACATGTCTAGTTTTTTTTCAAATGTGTGGATTTCAACAAGAGTCTAGTTCTTACTATTCTATGCTGAAATTTTTAACATGATCGTGGACAGAGTAATAACTAAAGCACACAGACTATTATGCTATATTACTATCATTTCAGTCAGTTTTTACTTAAAGATTCAGGGTAGACAGCACAGGAACAATAAACAAAAAATGGATTAGTAAGAGCTATCAGATCTTACCAGATATGATCATGACCTACAACCTGACTGAAGCCAAGATATTCACAATCATATTTATCCACACAGCATTTATATACTATCTAAATTAATTTCCTTGTAAACAAACCTACCTGGTAAATTGTCAAAGCTGTATGTACTGATGTGTTCAGTAGGTGAGGGTGGTCTCTGAGCAAGAGGAAAGCCTCTTCCATCATTTGGATAATAAACAGTGATCTGATAAAAAACCCAGAAAACCCAAGACTGCTTATTGTACACCATCAGGTCCTATACTTTGTTAGCCAAGAGTACACAAAGGGGTTAGTAGTAAACATTAAGTTTAGGAAAAACATTAATTTTCAGGGAAGAATTAAAATAATCTCCAAAAGTAGTATTTTAATGTATTTTATACCAAAACTGTAGATTTTGTTACTCATTATAATTATTCTTACTTATTTTTGGCAGTAGTTGAGAACTGAGCTCAGAGCATCATGTGTACTAGGCTACTGCTCTATCACTGAGCTACGGCACAGCTCTATTTTTTTTTTTTTTGGTCTTTTTGAAACAAGGTCTCCCTGTAGCCCCTGCTGTCCTGGAACTTGCTCTGTAGACAAAGCTGGCCTTGAACTCGGAAATTTGCCTACTTCTGCCTCCTGAGTGCTGGGATTAAAGGCATATACCACCATGCCCAGACTCTACCAATTTTTTTTTTTTTTTTTTTTTTGGTCTTATTGAGACAGGTACCTGTACCCCAAGCTGTCCTGGGAACTCACGTCTGTAGACCAGGCCGGCCTTGAACTCCCAAAGATCCGCCTGCCTCTGCCTCCCAAGTGCTAGGATTAAAGGCATGCACCACCATGCCTGGCACTACCAAATATTTTTAAAACCACATTAATATATTTATATGCTTAGTATGTTCTTTCAACTTGTGAATCCAAAGATGCTAACAGATGAACATATCACATTGTATAATGAGTTGGAATGCAAAACATTTTAAGTGATAACATTTAGTTTTAAGATATTGACTACAGGGGCTGGAGAGATGGCTGAGCAGTTAATAGCAGCAGCTGCTCTTGCAGAGTGCCTGGGTCAATTCCTAGTACCAACACTGCAGCTAACAGCCATCTGTAACTCCAGTTCCAGGAGAATCCAATGCCTTTTTCTGACTTCATGGGCATTGTACAACATGGGTACACTTGCATGCAAGCAGGCAATACACTCATACACATAAAATAAAAATAATAAAATATATTTAAAAAGGTAATGACTACAATACCATATTCCCATCACTAGATATCTGAAGAACTTCCTTCACATACTCTTCAGATGTACACTCTTTTAGAAGTTCCACACATACCTCCTCTGAATCAAGGATGCTCACCTAGAGAAAAAGCAAAAATCAATTCAAATCTATTAGAACACCTCTGGCACACAATACTTAAGAGAAAAGTACTCAACCATAGCAGAAGTAAATACTGAAGTCAAAATCCAATTACTGCCTTCCCTGCGTCCGGAGAGTGCACAGGTATACTTGAGTACAAGCGTGAGCCAGAAGGTGCAGGTGGGAACGTGTAATGAAGTGTGAAACCACAGCCAACGACAGAAGGAGAGCAGAAGGCAGGGTACAAAAGCAGGACTCTGAAGACAGCAGGAAGCCAAACGAAGCAAGGTGAGGAAAGGGAAACAAGGAGCGAGCAGAGTGAAGGCGGGGTCAGAAGAGCGTCCCCGCATACAATTGTAGATGGGCACAGTCCTTTCCTTTCATTTACACTGTTAAAAAAAATCCATTTTCTACCATAATGATTTGATTTGACACTGAATTAAATGTAGAAATAAACGCTCAACAAGAGGCTGATATTGAACATCAATTCACTGACTGAAGGTGTCAATACAGTATTTAACAGAGCATATGGACAACATTATTTTTTAAGATTTTCATTTAAATCTACCTTTAAAAATCAGTAATTTAGCCGGGCGTGGTGGCGCACGCCTTTAATCCTAGCACTTGGGAGGCAGAGGCAGGCGGATCTTTGTGAGTTCAAGGCCAGCCTGGTCTACAGAGTGAGTTCCAGGACAGCTGGGACTCAAAAAAAAAAAAAAAAAAAAAAAAAATCAGTAATTTAGCCGGGCATGGTGGCACGTGCCTTTAATCCCAGGACTTGAGAGGCAGAGGCAGGTGGACTCTGCCTGGTCTACAGAGGGAGCGAGTTCCAGGACAGCTGGGGCTACAGGGAAACCTTGTCTCAAAAACACCAAAAAAAGAAAAATGGCAGAGGGAGTACTAGGAAACGTGGTACACGCTGCAATCCCAGCATCCCCGAGACTGACGTGGAAGGGTCAGGAGCCTGAGACGAGCCTGGACTATCTGCCTGGAGACCTTGTCTCAGAAACAGAGCCCACCCCCAATAGCACTCTAGTACTAACAAAGTATTAGAAGGAAAACAAGTAATATTTTTCCATGTATATTCTTTTTCCTCCCTTTAAGCTTATCAAGTAACACCTCGAAGTCCACAACATAACAGGAAATAAAAAATACCATTTCTCAAGAATCGGATTCCAAGGAAAATGTCAAATAATAATTTAGAAAAATATAGGGGCTGGAGAGATGGCTCAGCATTTAAGAGCACTGGCTGCTCTTTCAGAAGACCAGGGTTCAGTTCTCAGCTCCCACCTGGTGGCTAACAGCCATCTAGAACTCCAATTCCGGGGATGTGGTGCCTTCTTCTAACCTCCGTGGGCACTGCACAACACAGGTACAAGTGCACTTACATAGATGCCGCCAATAACACACATATAAAAATAAGAATAAAATAAAATATTAAGAAAAATAGACATACCACAGCCTTTTTGGTTTTCTGTCTGATTGGTTTTAGTCTGTGAGCAATCAAAGGAGAAGTAATGCTTCGTAAGCTATGCTTCTGATAACCCAGTGTTGACTCCGTGCCCCTAATCTTGCTTGGTTCACACTGGGGAGGTAAACCCACAATGGGTTCTTGCTGTACGATCTCAAGTTTACTGTGATGTCCAGTCACGTACTTCATGGTATTTGGCTGCTTTACCGAATGTGCATTATCGTTATCACATGGCTCAGAGCTCTTGCTGGCTCTTGTATCAGTCCAAGCACTTCTTAAGGTGTCCTGCAAATCTGGATAGCCCTGGAAATCCTTGTCTGAGCTAATGGTGTTGTGCTCAGTAGTTTCTCCTAAATGAGCTATAAATTGGAAAAGAAAAAAAAAGCAGTGTAGTAAAAGTAAAAACTAGAAAGTGAAACAATGTCCATAGAATACAATAGCATTTTCTCCAAACAAGTAGGCAGAAAACATCAGTGTTATGTTCAGCAGTCTCCTGAAATCAATAAACTACAGCTGCTCTTGCCAAAGGGGGATAGGGGGATGACACATGCTAGTTTCCTGCCACAGTAAACATTTTACCATATATGTGTAACATTGCATGTCTTAAATATATACAATAAAATTTATTTTTCAGAAGAAAGTATTAGGAAAACCAGTTCCTAACCTTTTAATAAATAAGGAATTTAAGATGACATAAAAAGATACTAGTAATTTAATTTAATTTAATTTAATTTAAATTAATTTGAGACAGGGTCTCCCTTTAGTCCCAGCTCACTCTGTAGACCAGGCTGGCCTTGAACTCACAGAGATTCGCCTGCCTCTGCCTCCTGAGTGCTGGGATTAAAGGCGTGGGCAACCATGCCTGGCTTAAAGATGGTTCTTAACTACCATGTGGGTACTGAGAATCAAACCTGGGTCCTCTGCAAGAGCAGTCAGTATTCTTAACTGCTGAGCCATCTCTCCAGCCCCAGTAGTAATTTTAAGAAAAAATATTTTTAAGGAAGATTGAGGAAATATCTTTATTATTCCTAAGACCACAAAAACTATAATAAGCAATGTATTTTTCAATCAAAGCAGAAACTAGTTACTAATTCTAAAGCAAGCCAATTACCTCAACAAAAGCAGTTAAATTTCTACAAGAGTTGCCAGATAATTATTATTTTACATAAGAAAATTATATAAACTTCCTCTCTTTAAGCTAAGGATGATTGTCTATCCCATTCTGAAAATCATTTTCTAAGTTACAGACTTAGAAATTGTGCAACTAAAACAACAACACTGAAGAGAATTAGTATCACGAGTAATTAACACTACAAGTGTATTTGTACCAATACATTTAAAAGTTTTTATATTTTACATCATTTTAGAGTCCACATCATTTTAAATTATTTTTTTTTTAATTTTTATTATTGCCTGCATGTATCTAAGTGCCCTCTTGTCATGCAATGCCTGTGGATGTCAGGAGGGGGTACTGGGTCCTTTTCAAGAGCAGCAAGTGCTTTTAACTGCTGAGCCATCTCTCTAGCCCACAATGTCTTTTTTTGGGTCTTCTTGAGACAGGGTCTCCCTTAGCTCCAGCTGTCCTGGAGTGCCACAGTATCATTTTTTAAGGGGTCTTATATAATTATGGAAAACACACTAAGGTAAATTTTAATGATCAAATTTCTCTCTCTTCTCCCTCCCCACCTCCTTTCTCTCCTTTCTTTTTTTTTGATTTTCTTGGTAACCTAGATAGTCCTGAAGTCATAGTCCCCTGCCTCACTCAGCCTTCCGAGTGCTGGGATTAAAGCCATGGGTTTACCATGTCCAGTTCTTCCTTTTAACAGGCCTTGGATGGATTATATTTTTCATTAAACTCTTGCTTCATTCATTCACAGACATCTGCCTGCCCTGATTGCTGAGTGCTGGGATTAAAGATGTGGACCACAAAACCTGTCCTGGGAAAATATTTTCTATCAAGTGAGACAATTTAAATTAGAGCAGCATGACTATATTATTAATTAAAGGTTATTTCTCCAACTCAGACAAGTCCATATTGCCAAATAAACACACCTGTAAATAAATACTATAGCACAAGGTTATGTTAGGGAAGCTTTACAGCTTAAATAAAAATAAACAAGTTGTGTCCCAAAAGCACATATGGTCACATTAATTCTCTCTTGGGCTTCTGAAAATTATACATATCTCTTGAAAGAAGAAGAAAAAAAATTTCTCTGCTTAATCACAAGCACATTCTGCACTCTGTGGGGAGTACTTGGTGATGGATGATCTCCTCCTCCTCTCCATATGCTGCCTTCTAATTCTCTTCTCCTGTGACAATATCCCACCCACCTTCTGTGAGTATTGTTCTTTAATGAGGGCATCCTGATCTCCGCTCTTTAATTATGACCCAAGACAAGGTGCTTAAAATGTTTAGGTTTTATAGTTGTTTATTTCAGTGTGAGGTTGTATTGCAGACTATAATTCCCACACCAGCAGCTTCTACTTGCAAATAAGATCAAGTATCTTGGCTCACTTTATGGACACTGATAACAGGTGTTTCTGACAAAGGGACAACCAGAACAGAAGGCTCAAGTAAAGCCTGAGCCAGGACTACGTGAGTTAGAAGCTGTCTCCAGTACTTAGTCATGGACTACATGAGCAACCTGAGTTCTATGTACAAGTAACTCAGGTATAAATGGCTTTCTTCTATTTTTTTAATGGAAATTAATAAATGAATCATATACATTAGATATTAAGGATAGTAGGTGACTTAAATAGTCAAAATATGTCAACACTCTATTATTGGAATAGTTTTACTGAAATTTACTGGAAATGTCTTCTTAGGAAACTGCAATGTTCAGCAGGTATCTAGGTTAAAATATAATTAAATACTGCTAGACGTGGTGGCACATGCCTTTAATTCTAGCACTCAGAAGGCAAAGGCAGAGGCAGGTAGATCTTTGTGAGTTCAAGACCAGCCTGGTCTACATAGCGAGTTCCAGGCCAGCCGGGGGTGCAGGGAGACCCTGTCTCAAAAAGACCAAAAAAAAAAAAAAAAAGCTGGGCGTGGTGGCGCATGCTTTTAATCCTAGCACTTGGGAGGCGGAGGCAGAGGCAGAGGCAGGCGGATCTTTGTGAGTTCAAGGCTAGCTGGTCTACAGAGTGAATTCCAGGACAGCTTGGGGCTATAGGGAGACCCCATCTTGAAAAGACAAAAAAAAAAAAAATCATTAAAAATTTACCTTTTATGCCAGGCATGGTGGATCACGCCTTTAATCCCAGCACTCAGGAGGCCACAGATCTCTGAGTTCAAGAGCAAACTCACAGAGAGTTCCAGGCCAGCTGGGGCTACAGAGAGACCCTCTCTGAAAAAGACCAAAACAAACAACAACAACAAAAACAAACAAACAAAAACCTTACCTTGTACTTGCAGATTCCCATACCACTGCTGCACCATTTCCATCTGAGGTGTCTGGTCTGAAAATGGAAAAGCTTTTCCTGGACAATAATGGTTGGAACTAAAGGAGGGGGAATCGCATAAAACAATAAAAAATTATCAGGCGGCCTTTTATTTGGGGGGTGGGGGAAGGGGGGTTAGAGTTGGGAAGCTGGGAACAGAGCCTAATGTCTCAGACCCACTGAACATTTTTTTCTGTCAGAGCTACCATTCCTAGTCCCTGAACAACATTTTATCTTATTTTTTATTTTTTTCCTGGACAACATTTTAAGGTGGAAATACTAGAAAAAAGAGACTTTACAAAAAGAAAAGAAAAAAAGAGACTTAAATACCTGAAGTTTCAGAATATAGAAAACAGTATTTGCATAATTAAGCCATCTTTAAAACTCCTATGCTATAGCACTGATATTATCCCTATATGGCTACTGCTTGCTCTTTTTGTAATTTTTTTCTTTTTTTTTGGAGGGGGTGGTATTTGAGACAGGGTTTCCCTCTAGCCCCAGCTGGCCTGGACCTCCCTATGTAGATCAGGCTGGCCTTGAACTCAGAGATCCACCTGCCTCCTGAGTGCTGGAATTAAATAACTAGGCACTTAAAACATCTTTTTATAACAGAAGCAGTTGGAACTACAGCTACACCACATGTAGGCTCAGCTTCCTCTACATGTAGTTACTGTTACAGCCCATTAGGGATCACACTTGCTCAATAAATGGCACCTTTTAAGAGAACTGCTCCAAATAAACAAAAAAAGGATGTATTTTCAAGAATTAAACACATGCTATAAACCCATTCATGAATATACTTTTTTTGCAGTGCTGAGGACTGGACTGAGGCCAGTGTACATGTAAGTAATTCCTCTGCCACTGAACTTATCACCAGCCTACGCTCATTTTTTAAAAATTTTTATTTATTCTTGTATGCATTTGAACATAAGTCTGCATGTAGGTTTGTGCACCCGTGTCGTGCAATGCCAAGGAGGTCAGAAGAGAGTGTCGGATTCCCCTGGAACTGGAGTCAAAGATGGTTCTCAACCGCCATGTGGGTGCTGGGGATCAAACCCGGGTCCTCTGCAAGAGCAGTCGGCGCTCTTAACTGCTAGGCCATCTCTCCAGTCCCTACACTCATTTTTAATAGACCTTAACCAAATTTAACGACAAAAATTAGTCATTTCCTGGGGCTGGAGAGATGGCTCAGCAGTTAAGAGCACCAGCTGCTCTTGCAGAGGACCCGGGTTCGATTCCCAGCACCCACATGGCGGCTGAGAACCGTCTTTAACTCCAGTTCCAGGGGAATCCGACACCCTCTTCTGACCTCCAAGTCATTGCATGACACGGGTGTACCAACCTACATGCAGACAGTACACTCATGCACATAAAAAATAAATATAGACAGGTGTGGTGGTGCACGCCTTTAATCCTAGCACTTGGGAGACAGAGGCAGGCGGATCATTGTGAGTTCAAGGCCAGCCAGGTCTACAGAGCGAGTTCCAGGACAGCTGGGGCTACAGGGAGACCCTGTCTCGAAAAGACAATAAAATAAATAAACAAATAAATAATAAAAAGTTTCAAAAAAAAATGTCATTTCCTGTCAACCTAGGCTGGCTTCAACTGCGTGATCCTCCTGCCTCTGCCTTCCAAGTGCTGAGATTACTGACCTGTGCCACCATGCCTGGCTCAGAACTCTAATCCTTGAAACATTTAAGCTTTTATAAATCTTATGTAGATGTGGCTTCCTATTTGTGCTAGTACAGAAAACAAAATGCTTTGAATGGATTTAGCCCTTACCCTGTTTGGTCCTTATCAGGTCTGTCAAATGATCCACAACTATGGGCTGTCTTGTCTTGAAAGAAGTTAAAAACACTGTCGTTGTTGTTTGTGAGTGAGTACCTCTCTTCATTTTCATCTAATGATCTTCTGGGCTTTGGAAGCATCTCTACTGAGTGGCATCTTTCCATTGAGTATGCCTTTGCTCGACACTGACTAGAAGTGCTGGATCTATCAGAGGAATGGGCTCTGCGGAGGTATCGAGAATGTGGCCTTTCTTCGGCCTCTGCAGCCGCTCTTCCCCTTCCATTATTACTGGTTTCTTGGTCTTGGTTCCCCCACTGAGTACAAAGACTGCTTCCATCTCCAGAAGAAAAGTCACTTGAATTTTTATTTTTGGGTAATATAGTGATTTTATTTGGAAGTGGTTGACTAATCCCAAGTTTTCTTCTGTCAAGTAAACTCCCACTTCCACTGGCACTGGAAGAAGCTGTGATTGTGGAAATTGTGGCATGTCCACTGTCTATTGAGTCTTCTACAGTGCCTAAGTCTTTATTCTTTGTTGAAAGATTTCGGGACATAAAAGGATGGTCCAACACTGAAGACAGACTTAACCGATCTGCGGGATTTCTACGAAGTAATTGGTGTATAAGGTCCTTTGCTTCTCTGGACAGAAAAGTTGGCATTTCATAATCTGCCAACACTACTTTATTCAATGTATTCTTGACTGTATCAGTGTCAAAAGGCGGTCTTCCAATCAGTAATGTATAAAACATACAGCCCAATGACCAAATATCAGATTCCAGTCCATGTGCACTTCTAGTTGCGATTTCTGGTGATATATAATTAGGAGTCCCACAGAGGGTATAGTGCTTTTCATGTGGCATTTTCAACTGTGTTGCCAGTCCAAAATCTGCAATTTTTATGTTCATATTACGAGTAAGTAAGATGTTAGAGAGCGTGAGGTCTCGGTGTAATATGCCATGAGAATGAAGATACAACATTCCTGTGATGATCTGGTGCATAAAGTGCTGAGCTGAGAGGATGGGGAAAAAAAAAATTTTTAAATTTTTATTTCTTATAATTTTTTTTATTTTGTGTTTCTTGGAGTACGCAACAAAACCTGAGTTAAAATGCCAGAGTATTGGGGCTGCAGATGGCTTGGCGGTTAAGAGTGCAGACTGCTCTTGAAGAGGACCCAGGTTCAATTCCCAACACCCACACAGTGGCTAAGAAACACCTTTAAGTCAGGTGTGGTAGCACACAGCTTTAATCTTAGCACTTGGGAGGCAGAGGCAGGCAGATCTCTCCCAGTTCAAGGCCAGCCTGGTCTACAGAGTGAGTTCCAGGCCAGCTGGGGCTACAGGGAGACCCTGTCTCCCCCCCCCCAAAAAAAAACAAAAAACTGGTGGGAAAATTTAGTTAAGATGGACAGCATTCTAAGCCAATGGGACCTCCCTGGCCACACCCTTGGGGTGGGACATAGTGATGAAAAGGTTTAGGATTTGGCCCTGGGAATTGAGTCACGCTGTCTATATAACCGGACATTTTGGAATAAAAAGGCTCTCTCTGCATTTGGACCTTAACATGCGTCCACGTGGTGTGCTTTCCTGCACGTGTCTTCCACATGAATCATCCTGGGATTAAATGGACCCCCCAAATCTTAGTGGGATCCCCAAAAACAACCAAGTAAAGCTTCTCTTATTGTCTCCCAAACTGTCCCCCCAAAGGTATTTACTGTAAACATTTGTTTTGGTATGTGTATGTGTCTGTGGTGTGCACAAGTATACATGTTCATTTATGAGTGAGCAGATGTATACATAGTTGGAGGCCACAGGTTGATGTTCAGTGTCTTCTGTAACTCCCATCTATAGACTAAAGCAGGGTCTCTTACTTCAACACAGAACTCACTCATTCTGCTAGTCTACCTAGTCAGCTTGCTTGGGGGATCCTCTCTCCAGATCCTGAGTTCTTGGCACTATAGGAATGTCTACACACCCTCCAGTACACCTAGACACAGGTGTACTAAGGATCTTAACTCTGATCCTCACACATGCTTAGCAAAATCTCTATACACTGAGTCATCTCCCCAAGCCACACTTAAAGCATTTCACATATTGAATACTTTTGTCCTACATGCTTACACACACACACACAATGTATGTAAGGGGGGGGGACTAGTGAGGTGGTATATGTGTGTGTGTCTGTGTGTATACATATTTAAATCATATTATAAGAAATGCTTCTGGGGCTGGAGAGATGGCCTAGCGGTTAAGAGCGCCGACCGCTCTTACAGAGGACCCGGGTTCGATCCCCAGCACCCACATGATGGCCGAGAACCGTCTGAAACTCCAATTCCAGGAGAACTCCAGTTCCAGGGGAATCTGACACCCTCTTCTGACCTCCGCAGTGTTGCACGACACGGGTGCACAAACCTGCATGCAGACGGTACATTCATACACATACAGAAATAAATAATAATTAAAAAAAAAAAAAAGAAATGCTTCTAAGCTGGGCATGGTGGCGCATGCCTTTAATCCTAGCACTTGGGAGGCAGAGGCAGGAGGATCTTTGTGAGTTCAAGACCAGCCTGGTCTACAGAGTGAGTTCCAGGACAGCCGGGGCTACAGGGAGACCCTGTATTGAAAACACCAAAAAAAAATGCTTCTAAAGTAAAAAAGAAAAAGGGGGTCGGAAACATAGTTTCATCAGTTTGTTCCCTTTTCACAATATTTCTTAGTTGTTCTCATGACTACTATTGAGTCTGAGCATCTTTTCATGTTTACTGGTTGTATAAATTTTCTCTTTTGTGAACAGTTTCATATTCTCTACTTTCTTATTTGATTATCCTTTCCTTTTAAGGCACACTATGTTTACTGTAAAAATATGAAACGTAGATTACATGGAGGCTCTTTTAGCTTATAACTTAACTTCTTAAAGTATGAATCATTTAGACTTTTTAATAATTTTATGCATATGAGTGTGTGGCCTGCATGTATGTAAGTGCACCCATGTAGTTCAATGCCCAGGGAGGACTGAAGGTGGTGTGGGACCCCCTAGAACTGGAGCTATGGACGGTTGTAAGCTACCATGTGGGTGTTGGGATTCGAACCCAGGTCTTCTGCAAGAACAGCCAATGCTTTTAACTGCTGAGCCATCTCTCCAGCCCTGGACTCATTTAGATTCTAACTTGCCCAGAGTATTCTGAAGTAGTAAATGGATTCAATGTTTATTTGTGCTTGATTTAGAAACTAGTCTATGTAGTTTTCCAAATTTGAAAGGATACATAGTAAATTCTACCAGTGATTAAACTTTATTTTGGAGGACAGGAGGTTAACAATTTATTCCTCTTCTTGTGTCATATTTGGTTTCTAGGAAGCATCAGCTTTTTGACAGTATCCTCTTACAGGTCAGAGTAACAACTGAAATAGCTCCACTGGATGCTGGAGAGCTGCCCCAGTAGTTCAGAGCATGCACTGCTCTGCAGAGGACCGGAGTTGTATTCCAGGCACTCAGCACCCACTCTGGGCCTTCTCAGGCATCTGTAATCGTGTGTGTGCGCACACACACACAATTGAAAAACTAAATCTTTAAAAATTTTTCCTAAATATCACAAAAAAAAATTTCAAAAGCACATTGAAAAGCCAAATCCTTACCAAAACAAAACAAAAAATAAATAAAAGAGCACCCCCACACCCAAGAAAGACACCTACCCTCATTCTCTGAGAACGGTTTCCTTCTGTTCTTTAGGAACCTGTTCATTTCTCCATTGTGGCACATTTCTAATACCAGGTATACATAATTGTTATCTTCAAAATAATTATAAAGCTGAAAGAAGAAAGGGTGGAGTAAATGATAACATACAGACATCCAGCTTCTTTACCTGCTTCTACACACCTTTATGTCTTACCTCTAAAATGGAAGGGTGTTTCAATTGGCAGTGTATTTTCACCTCATTTTGGACTCGCTGCACCATTCCAGCTTTGAACATGGCTTTCTTATCTATCTGAAAGTGAGAGAGGCCAGGTTTGTTTGATTTTTACTATGCTGGAAACAGAACCCAGGGCTCTGTGTATGCTGGAAGAAAACACTTCATCACTTAGCTACATTTTCATACCCACAGCGAACACTTCAACATAACTGATAAACTCTCAAACATGAAATTGCTAGAAGTGACCCTGTCTTTGAAGTCATCTTCCTGTTACTTACTCCTCATCCCTGCCCCTGTCAGAGTGGGTGGCAGAAGAGACGCTCAGCATCTCCAGTGCATTTCAGTATCCTCTTTCAATTCAAATAATAGAACCATTCTATCTTTAAGAAATCGCACTTCTTGTCTTTTTGGTTGTGAGCCTGAGCCTTTAACTCTCCAACGGAGAACGCAGTTCTAATGATCAATTGTATTTTGTTCCCTAATCTCTTTCTCATCTCGTGTAACACAGGCTTGCTTCAGTCTCACCATGTCAAGGCAGAGGCTGGCCTTGGAATTCTGATCTTCCAACTCTTCAGTGTTGATATTACAAGCATATACTAATATGCTGAACAATGATGGATTATCATGCAGTTACACAGAAGTGTATTACTGTTATTAAAAAGAAATGGTTTGATTTCTACCCACTACCTTAAGTATTCTTAATAACGCATACCTGGTGCAGTAAACGTTAATGAAGATAAAACCCTTAAGCAAGATCAATGTGTCTTAAATGTCTTTAAGCTCAACTGCTGCACGCAGCACCACTGGTTTTGGCTAAGCTATGTCTTTTTCCACACACACTAGAACAGAGAGGAGACAGAGAACAGAGGGCGAGAAAGAGGAGGAGGAAAAAGGCTGGGAGCCTGACATTTTAAATAGGATGCCTCTCTGAAGTACTTTGCAAAGTACAGGAGAGATGTTCACTAACACATTCTTACCATTTTGATTGCAACTTCTAAACCAGTGTGAATAGACTCAGCTCTGTAGACGCCAGCAAATGATCCTTTACCGAGCAGATTTCCAACTTTAAAATCCTTTAAAAATCAAAGATTATGTCATGAGTCACTAGAATACGAATACGAGCGATGGGAAAGGACAGACTGGGACACCAGGGTAAGTTAGAGCCGCAGCAGGGCGCACCTCGATGAAGCAGGTGCCGGCGGTGGAGGCCATCCTGACGCTCTGGGACCCCGCGCTGTGGCCGTGCTCAGGGCCCGGCGCCGGGTGAGCAGAGACAGCGCAGCGCCGGGCCGCGCCGCTCACCCACCCGGCTCCCGCCGCCGCTCCCGCCGCGGCAACCGCCGCCCCGGGGAGGAGGGGACGGCGCGGCTCCGGAGCGCGGCCAGGGCGGCGGGAGAGACCCGGAGGCCGCGGCGAAGGGCGGGGCAGGGCGGGGCAGGAGGGCTCGGCGGGCGCTCCCCGCGGGTCTCCGGGGGCCGCAGCTCCGCCCAGCGCCCCCGCCGCCACCCCTCGACGCTCTCCCCCGGGCCGAGCGCGGGCCCGCCCGCCGCCCCTCGACGCCCCTGGAGCCCGCCCTGCCCTGGCGGAACGCAGCCCCGCCCGCCTTACCTCGATCCGCTCCCCGAGGCACGTCGCCATGGTCCCCGGCCCCCGCGCCCGCCGTCTCGCAGGCCCTCCGCGGCAGCGCTCCGAACAGCCGGCCAGCCTCGGCGCCCATCGGGAGGCCCTCTCTAGACCGCCGCCGCCGCCCGCGACGCCGCTGCTGCCACGGAAAGGCCCCCGCAACTCCAGAGGCCTGGGCGGCGCCTCTGCACACCCATTTTGAAAAACTCCCGCCGGTCAGCAAGTGAGCCAGGATGCCGGTGACGTCAGCACAGCCGCTGCTCCGGAGAGGCTGCGTGCGGCGTGCATGCGCATTAGGCCGGTGTCTCGCCTTCATTGCCTGAAGCCGGAAGTAGGCCAGGGTAGTGGGGGCCGCCCTGGTGTTCAGGCGCAAGCGGCTAGCAGGTTGCTGTTTACACCCGGGTTGGTGGACGCAGAGCACACAGCAAACGTAGCTGCGGGACGTTTGAAACTTTAGGGTACATCTTGACCTGAAGAATGGCTTCTAGTTCCAGACACGGTTTTGAAATGGAAAATGCATAGACTTGACACAAACAGGAAAAGCATCCAGGACCTTGCTTAGGAGAACAGTATTACACCACTCTGTGCCTGATTCCACTTTTTAAATAACTAAATAATGCATATGGACCATTAGGAAAATGAACTAGTGCGTAGAGAAAATGCCAGGTCTTTTTTAAGTAAAATAAAAGCTGGGAGTGAACGGTGGTAAAATGAACGCCTAGAATCCACAAGGC
>VZQC01014308.1:249560-395250 GCA_009823505.1 Rhizomys pruinosus
TGTGGTGGTTTGAATGAGTGTCCCCCATAGGCTTTAAGTATTCAGACATTTGTCTCCAGTTGGTGGCACTGTTCTTGGAGGTCTTAGAAGGTGTGGCCATGCTAGAGGAAGTATGCTATTGGGGGCAGGCTTAGTGAGTTTAACAAGCCTTGTGGTCTCCAGTCACTCTCTCTGCTTCCTGTGCTCATTGGGAGATGTGACCCTTGGCTTGCTGCTCCAGCTCCAGCTGCCATGCCTCCCACCACAATGGACTCTAATTCCCTGGAACCGTCAATCATAAGCTCAAATAAACTCTTCCTTTTTTTGTTTGTTTTGGTCTTTTTGAAACAGGGTCTCCCTGTCATTCTGGCTGTCCTGGAACTCACTCTGTAGACCAGGCTGGCCTTGAACTCACAAAGATCCGCCTGCCTCTGCCTCCCAAGTGCTAAGATTAAAGGCGTGCAGCACCACGCCCGGCAAACTCTTCCTTTTATAAGTTCCTTTGGTCATGGTGGTTTATCACAGCAACAGAAAAGTGACTAATACAATTGGCTTAAGCACAGGTAATACATTTTTAATTGCTGTGGCAAAAATATTCTGACCAATAATAAAAGCTCATGGTAGGAGCCTGGTAGTGGCTGCAGCACAGGCTAGGAAAGGATGCTGCTTACTGGCTTGTGTTGCTAGCTCATGTTCAGCCTATTGTACACAATATAGAAATATCTGGCCAAGAATGACATTGGCCACAATGGGCACAGGCCAGTCCAATGAGGGCAATTATTACGGTTTCTCAGCTCAGGTGTATCAAGTTGACATTAAACCTATTCAGTAAGTCTTCTACACTTTGTTCTTTAAGGTCTATGAAGGTCATTTAGGTACTCAATGTACAATGATTTAAACCACGCAAGGCAAAAGACATAGCCCATGAAACAAACCCAAGATAATAAAGAGGCTAAAACCAGTAGCTTCTCAAATTAAGGCCATGTCACTTGTCCCCAGATTTTGAATTATAGCTTTGAAAAGGAAAAGGAAGTGGGGGGACATTGTCACATACCAGCAGCAGGCAGATAATACTTAGGGCTCACCCAGATTGGTTACATTCGGACTGTCCATGTGGTCACTGGAAGTAAAACCTAATTTCTCTTAAAAATATTAAAAGTAAAATGTGCAAAGTATAACAGATATATAAAACAATTTTAGTATGTATGGGAAACTCTACATATGTCTGTTTCACTTGAGGCTGTAACTAGGTATATAGTACCTGGTAGGTGGAACACAATTTCTTGTACATACCATAATTACATTATAGAATTCTTAAAATGAACAGTACTTCATACATACACTCATAAATAAGGTTCTAATAAATAAATTTGGCGATGACACTTTGTAAAGGTTGTGCTAAGCAGAGGCACATGCATTATAATCATACACAGACAGATCTTAATATGCTGTTTAACAATGTCATACACATACACACATGTATCCACACATTCCTTTAAGAGATTTTTATCCTAGCGGTTGCACTGAACCAATGCATTGGATGCATTGGTTTTCCAATGCACATCACATGCATTGGAAAAAACACCTTTAGAAATATTTAAAACATACAGCTCTGATTAATTGCACTGCCAAGGCTGAGATGACATCTTGCACCTTTGGTTCTAAAACAATGAACTTATTGAAATACTTTAACAAGTGATGGAAAACAGAATTATATATAATAATTAAAGAACTGACAATACAAAAGGTACTTAGGCTGTTTCATTGGAGGGAAGGGATTGCAGGGGAAGCAATGTGCCACTGTCCAAGTACCAGAGTATGAATGAATCCAGGGATTTTTAAAATGGTATCTGGTCAGAAGGATGGTGGCATAGCACAGGAGAAAAAGAAAAGAAAAAAATCAGTTAGTGAACCTGTAAGCATTAAAAAATCAGGTCTTCAGACGTCTGGAAAAAAGAAAAAAACTGGAAAAGAACATTTTGAGTTGTAATACCTGTGGAAAAAATAATTTTGACAGATAAGAAATAAAACCTTCAGATAAACAGTGTAGAAATCTAGGAAACTGTGTTCAAATCAGGCCTTTGAAAAAATTTAAGAGGCATGCCAAAAGCAAACAATTTAAATTGTTTTGTTTGTGTGCAACATAGAATAAAAGAAGTTTGAAGTGGCCACTTTCTTTGGACAAAAAACACACAGGAGAACATGGACACATGACAGTTACAAAGGACACATTGAAGAACGGTTATAACACACAGACAGGTTGGACAGACACACGACCTAACTGTATCCATTAACTCTGGACAATGGGAAAAATCCCCTTTTATCTAAAGTTGTCCTTCATTGTCCATGGCTGTGGAACCATTAATCACAATTATCATGTTTACAAAGAATCACTTAGAGTTTAAGACATCTGCCTAGGTGTGAGCCTGCAAAGGATGGTGGACAGGGCAGGCAGGAAAATCTGGTGGCTTGCGCATATTACCTGCTAATTTAATGAGAATAAATTTAGTTAGTGGAAAAAGTGTCTTGTATCCAAAAGCAGACACAAAATGGATTTCTGAAGAAAATGGGGTTTATAAAGAAAAAACAATGAAATGGAAAATGCCAAAATCTGAAATAATCGCTTAAACTTAGGCAAAAAGTCTTGTAAACAAAATATAAAAAAAACCCAAACAAAACGCTGTTTGTTAAAAAGCCAAATGATGGGCTGGATAGATGGCCTAGTGGTTAAGAGCGCCGACCCCTCTTGCAGAGGACCCGGGTTCGATCCCCAGCACCCACATGGCGGCCGAGAACTGTCTGAAACTCCAATTCCAGGAGAACTCCAGTTCCAGGGGAATCTGACACCCTCTTCTGACCTCTGTGGCGTTGCACAACACGGGTGCACAGACTTGCATGCAGACAGTACATTCATACACATACAGAATAATAAAATTAAAAAAATAAATAAAAATAAAAAGCCAATGCTAATCTCAACAAAAGCCTGTAAAAAATGAACTAGCCATACAAAAGTAAAAATGAAAATGATTTTTTTTTTTAATAATAAATAAATAAAAACCAATAAAAAAAAAATTGATTAACTCTTTTAAAATGTAACTAATGCAGTCCAATTGATTTTGTATAATCCAATATAAAACCCAAAAACCAAAATTTTGAAAGGATCAAAGATGCATTAAATGATCGTAAGAGAATTAGAAAATTATAGAAATTAGCTTCCCTCAAACTGACGAGTGGATAGAGAAAATGTGGTACATCTACACAATGGAGTTCTATGCAGCAGTAAAGAAAGACGACATCACGAGCTTTGCAGGAAAATGGCTGGAGCTAGAGGACATCATGCTGAGTGAAGTAACACAGTCCCAGAAAAACAAACGACGCATGGTATCCCTCATCTGTGGATGCTAGTGCCAATTACCCAGTTGTAAGTATTTCTTGTGTAGGGCCCCCTGAGCTTTTGTACAAAGCAGTTGGGCATAATGCATTTTGGAAACAACAACAACAACAGAAAATACTGCATCAAAGAACTGACTGAAACAGTGAACTTCTGCTCAAAACAGTCAACTTCCCCATGGAAAATATTGAGAAAGACTAAGAGATGGAAAGCATGTTTGGCAGAATGCACGAGCTCTGGTGGGGTGGGGGAATGAGCGGGAACATGGGTCTAGATTTGTTAAAAATAAATAAATAAATTTATGTGAAAAAAAAAAAAGAAATATAGCATTTGTTATTACAAGGTCTGATGTAAGTTTAGGCTTTTTGCCATGTGGGCGTAATAGAGGGTGTAGTTTAGTGCCACCATGGAGACCGGGGCATGCGCAGACAAAGCCTCAAGATGGCGGCTGAGGAGTGGGTGTGGATTAGCACGGTTGCCATGGAAACAGTCTGCAGCATGTCTGTTTGAATGTGGGAGGGAAAGCCACGTGGCGCATGGAGACTGGGGAAAAAAACCACATTGAGGGGTGACGGGTGCGGTGGGGCAGCAGAGAAGGTACAATAAAAGAAAGAAAAAAAGGCTGCAGAGAGGAGAGGAAGAGAGGGAGAGGGAGAGAGAGGAAAGAGATCTGTAGGAAGGAAGTGAAGTCTTTTTAGTCTCAGAAAGCAGCCACCCGAGAACTAAGGCATGTCCACTGTAGTTCTAAGTGGTGCTGGTCAGAAACCCCAGGTCTGCATGTCCAGTGTGGGAATCTCTGAAGTCGGGGCCTACAAGCCTGTGAAATTATCTCCCCAAAATCACAAGGGAGGCCAAAGTTCGGTCGGGATCCCGTCCCCAGCATCCTGATAGACAGCAATCTGGATGGAAAAAAAAATTGGGGAGAATCCTGAGTTTGCCAGCACTCAGGGGTTCTTTAAAAATGGAATGGAAAATAACTGGAGACTAAAAAGAATGAAGGAGGATTCAGAGGGAAGACAGGCAGAGAGAAGGAGGGAGAGAGAGAGGGAGATAGAGGGAAGCAGGAGAGAGTAGGAGAGCAGAGAGCTAGCTGCACCGCCTTTGCTTGGGAACCCAGTTTGAGGCAGTCTTCGAGATGTGGATTCAAAACAATGAAGGGCTAATGCTGAGAGAAGCAGAGGGAGGAGGGAGGAAGTACAAGGGCCAGAAGTGGAGAGAGAAGGAGGGAGGGAGGGAGGGAGGGAGGGAAAGAGGGAGGGAGGGAAGGAGGGAAGCAAGAGAGGAGAGTGGTACCTCATCGTGAAATGCTGGTTGTCTGGAGAAATACGTGGCCGGCAGGTCCAGGGGTTCCAAAAATGTTCGGAGGTCCCTTTCTGGGTGAGAGCTGGTGAGTGCTCCACCAGATTAAAATGCTGACGAGCTCTCCACCTGATCCAAACGTCTCAAACCCTGACTGAGTCCTCACGGCACCATAATGTTAGGTTATAAAAAAGCATGATGGGTTGGAGAGATGGCCTAGCAGTTAGGAGCGCCTACTGTTCTTACAGAGGACCCGGGTTCGATCCCCAGCACTCACATGGCGGCTGAGAACCACGTGAAACTCCAATTCCAGGAAAACTCCAATTCCAGGGAAATCTGACACCCTCTTCTGACCNAGTTAGTGGAAAAAGTGTCTTGTATCCAAAAGCAGACACAAAATGGATTTCTGAAGAAAATGGGGTTTATAAAGAAAAAAACAATGAAATGGAAAAGGCCAAAATCTGAAATAATCGCTTAAACTTAGGCAAAAAGTCTTGTAAACAAAATATAAAAAAAACCCAAACAAAACGCGTTTGTTAAAAATCCAAATGATGGGCTGGATAGATGGCCTAGGGTTAAGATCGCCGAACCCCTCTTGCAGAGGACCCGGGTCGATCACCCCAGCACCCATATGGCGGCCGAGAAACTGTCTGAAACTCCAATTCCCAGGAGACTCCAGCTGTTCCAGGGAATCTGACACCCTCTTCTTGACCTCTGGTGTCGTTTGCACAACACGGGTGCACAGACTGCAGCAGGCAGTACATTCATTACACATACAGAAATAAATAAAATTAATAAAAATAAATAAATAAATAAAAAAGCCAAATGACGTAAAAAAAATCTTCAAAACAAAAGCCTGGTAAAGAAATACTAACATATCCAACAAAAGGTAAAAATGAAATTGATTGTATTTTGAAATGTATGAAAAACCAATAAAATCAAAATTTGATTACTCTGTTTAAAAATGTACTAATGCAATTCCAATTGACGTTTGTAATAATCCAATATAAACCCAAAAACCAAAATTGCAAAAGGATCAGAACATGCCATTAAATAAATTGTAAGAGAATTGGAATATAGAAATATAGCATTTCCCCTCAACTGACGAGTGGATAGAAGAAAATGTGTTTACATTACACAATGGAATTCTATGCAAGCAGTAAAAGAAAGACGACATCACGAGCTTTGCAGGAAAATGGCTGCGAGCTAGAGGACATCCATGCTGAGTGAATAACACAGTCCCAGAAAAACAAACGATGCATGGTATCACTCATCTGTGGATGCTAGTGCCAATTAACCCAGTTGTAATATTCCTTGTGTAGGGGCCCCCTGACCTTTTGTACAAAGCAGTTGGGCATAATGCACTTGGAAACAACAACAACAACAGAAAACCTACTCATCAAAGAACTGAACTGAAAACAGTGAACTTCTGCTCAAAAACAGTCAACTTCCAAATGGAAATATATGGGGAAAGACTAAGAGATGAAAGCATGTTTGGCAGAATGCACGAAGGCCTGGTGGGGTGGGGAATGAGCGGGAACATAGGGGTCTAGATTGTTAAAAAATAAATCAAATAAAGTTATTGAAAAAAAAAAAAAGAAATATAGCATTTGTTATTACAAGGTCTGATGTAAGTTTAGGCTTTTTGCCATGTGGGCGTAATAGAGGGTGTAGTTTAGTGCCACCATGGAGACCGGGGCATGCGCAGACAAAGCCTAAAGATGGCGGCTGAGGAGTGAGTGTGGATTAGCATGGTTGCCATAGAAACAGTCTGCATCATGTCTGTTTGAATGTGGGAGGGAAAGCCACGTGGCGCATGGAGACTGGGGAAAAAAACCACATTGAGGGGTGACGGGTGCGGTGCGGCAGCCAAGAAGGTCAATTTAAAGAAAGAAAAAAAAGGCTGCGAGAGGAGAGGAAGAGAGGGAGAGGGAGAGAGAGAAGATTCTGTAGGAAGAAAGTGAAGTCTTCTTTAGTCTCAGAAAGCAGCCACCCGAGAACTAAGGCATGTCCACTGTAGTTCTAAGTGGTGCTGGTCAGAAAACCCCAGGTCTGTATGGCCAGTGTGGGAGTCTCTGAAGTCGGGGCCTACAAGCCTGTGAAATTATCTCCCCAAAATCACAAGGGAGGCCAAAGTTCGGTCGGGATCCCGTCCCCAGCATCCTGATAGACAGCAATCTGGATGGAAAAATTGCGGGGGAATCCATGATTTTTCCAGCACTCAGGGGTTCTTTAAAAAATGGAATGGAAAATAACTGGAGACTAAAAAGAATGAAGGAGGATTCAGAGGGAAGACAGCGCAGAGAAGGAGGGAGAGCGAGAGGGAGATAGAGGAAGCAGGAGCAAGAGTAGGAGCGCAGAGAGCTAGCTTGCACAGCCTTTGCCTGGGAACCCAAGTTTGAGGCAGTCTGCTGGTGTGGATTCAAAACAATGAAGGGCTAATGCTGAGAAACGCAGAGGGAGGAGGGAGGAAGACAAGTGCCAGAAGTGAGAGAGAGGAGGGGGAGGGCGGAGGGAAGGAAGAGGGAGGGAGTGAAGGAGGGAAGCAGGAGAGCAGAGTTGGTCCTCATCGTGAAATGTGAACTGGTTGTCTGGAGAAATACGTGGCCGGCAGGTCCAGGGGTTCCAAAAATGTTCGGAGGTCCCTTTCTGGGTGAGAGCTGGTGAGCCTCCACCCAATTAAAAATGCTGACGAGCTCCCACCTGAATCCAAACGTCTCAAAACCCTGACTGAGTCCTCACGGCACCATACATGTTAGGTTATAAAAACAGCATGCATGGTTGGAGAGCTTGGCCAGCAGTTGAGTAGGCCTACTGTTCTTACAGAGGGAACCCGGGTTCGACCTCCCAGCACTCACGATGGCGGGCTGAGAACCACGGTGAAACTCCACTTCCAGGAGAAAGCTCCAATGCCAGGGAAAATCTGACACCCTCTTTTTTTTTTTTTGGTCTTTTTTACAGAGGACCCGGGTTCGATCCCCAGCACTCAAAATGGCCGTTTTCAAAATGGTGGCCGAGAACTGTCTAAAACTCCAATTCCAAGGGAATCTGACACTCTCTTCTGACCTCTCCTCGGCGGCATTGCACGACACAGGTGCACAAACCTGCATGCAGACAGTACATTCATACACATACAGAAAAAAAAAGTACGAAACCCCAATAAAAGGCACAGGAGACTTAGGTCACTCCAGGAACATACTTTACTTCCATGTGGGACTGCCAGCATGAGCCACTTGCAGACATGTGGTGGAACTGGACAGCATGGCAGGGGGCAGAGAGGCAGAGAGAGGCAGACAGAGACAGAGGGACAGACAGAGAGTGAGATGGCGGCTGGGGTCCACCCTTTACACCCATGAGGCAGGGCCTCAGGTAAGTGGGCACCTGTGTGCCCCTTAGGATTCTGGGAAGCCTGGACCTAACAGAATGTTTCCTGATACCTCATTCTTTAGCTTCTTCCTTGGTGAAACTATCTTTAATTATTGTGTTGTGACTATAGTTATGGCTACTTTTCAGTAGAAATTGGATATATAATTCTGCTTTCCATCACTTGTTAAAATGTTTCAGTAAATTCATGGTTTGAAACTAAAGGTGCAAGACATCAGTGACAGCATGATAGAAAAACTGTATTAGCCTCCTCAGCCTTGGGAATGCAATTGGAGCTACATTCTTCAAATGACATCTCTGAAGAATGAAAACATGTCTGACAGCAAGGTATGTGAGTCTGTTCAATACAAACACTAGGATAAAAATCTTTTGTATGAATGTGTGGATTAATTGTGTATCTATGTGGATGATACTGTTAACAACTGTGTAATAAACTTACAACATATTAGGAATCTATCAGACCATTGATGGACAGGATATGGTGTTTTCTCCAATGTGTGCATGTCTGTGTAAGATAACAATGTACGTTTGTGCCTCTGCTCTGTACAACCTTTATAAACTGCCATTACCAAAATTATGAGTGTATGAAGTACTGTTCACTTTTAGAAATTCTCCACAACTGGAGATTCTCAGTACTATGCAACATGTGGACAGTCTATAAAAATTGATTTTATGAGTACCAATCAGTTTTATATTCAAGGGTAAAATAAAAGTCATCCAAAAAAATTTTTTTTTAATTGTCTGCCAGGTGTGGTGGCACACGCCTTTAATCCTAGCACTTGGGAGGCAAATGCAGGTGGATCTTTGTGAGTTTAAGTCCAGCTTGGTCTACAGAGTGAATTCCAGGACAGCTGGGGCTACAGGGAGACCCTGTCTTGAAAAGACCAAAAAAAATTGTCTTAGACTGGGCTGGAGAGATGGCCTAGTTGTTAAGAGTGCCAACTGCGCTTGAGGGCGGGACCCGGGCGCTGGGCCAGAGGGTCCGGAGAGTCCGGCGGCCAGGGCGGCTGCCTTGCGGGCGTGTGCGCCTTTGGGCAGGGATATCCCGAAGCCACCTGGGCGACGTAGCATTGGGGGCTGGTGGGTCATTGAGGGCGGGGGACTCCTTGGCGCTTTTGGGCCGAGGGTCCGGAGAGTTCCGGCCGGTCCAGGGGGGCTGCGCGCTTGAGCAAGGATCCCAAAGCACTGGGCGAATAGTAGCTTGGGTGTGGGGCTTGGGGCGGGACCCGGGAGGGGAACAGAGGGTACGGGATGAGTCGGCGGAAAGGGGGATGCCTTTGCGGCAATAGGATAACCGAAGAAGCAACCTGGGGAGTATAGCTTGGGTTGCTGGGGCTTGAGGGCGGGACAAAGGGCGCTCGGGACAAGAGGGGTCCGGAGAGCCGGCGGGGGCAGAGGGCGCATGCTTGAGCCAGGATACCTGAAAGGAAGCCAACCCTGGGCTGAGTAGCTTGGGTTGCTGGGGGCCTGAGTGGCGGGAACCCGGGCGCTGGTGAAGAGGGTCCGGAGCAGTCCGGCGGCCAGGGCGCTGTCGCCTTTGGGCAGGATCACCCAGAAGCCAGACCCTGGGCGGAGCTTGGGTTGCTGGGGCCGTGGAGGGCGGGACCCGGGCGCTGGCCAGAGGGTCCGGATCCGGCGTGCGCCAGGGCGGCGCTGGCCTTTGGGCAGATACCCAGAACCACCTGGCGAGTAGCTAGATGGGTTGCGGGCGCGTTGGGGCGGGACCCCGGGCGCTCGGCAGAGGGCCTGAGAAGTCGGCGGCCAGGGCGGCTGGCTGCCTTGAAGCCAGGCGGCTTTTGCCGGTGGGCGGGGCCTAGATCATGCAACCCCCTCCCCCCTTACTCCCCCCCACCCCCCCCCGTTGGAGAATCTTCAGAACAACGAACGGATACGAGTGCTTTGGCTTCCAATACTATATAGCAACAAAATTTGAAAAGTTAGAAATCCATATTCCATAAACAAGGCGGAGGAAGGGGAAACAAACAACAACAAACAAAAAAAGTTATCTGAAGAGGAGGGGAACGCAAAACCGCTGCTATTTGTGATCTAAACCAACAAAGGGAAAGCCCCCTGCCATGGACCGACGAAGGGACCAACATGGGAAAGGACAAGATATCCCTACCAAGCTCTACCAAACCTGTAGAGATAGCTACAGCCCCCTCTTTTACAGGGAACCCCTTGGAGGATGAACAAGGAAAGATCTTAGAGGAATAATTGCCAACCTATGCAGAGAAACTTAAGAACATAAAGAGAAATTTAAGGAGAACTTAAAGAGAGAGAATTGAAAAAAAAAAGGACATAGAGGGATACAAGACAAACATCAGATTAAGCAACTAAAGAACTTTTCTTCTTTTTCCCTCTTTTTTTTTTTTTTTTCTTTTTCTACTTTTTTTTTTTTCTTTTCTTTTGTTTTTGTTTTTTGGATTGACAAACTCCGGAAAGATCTAGGGGAGAAACAAAATAAAGAATATAGAGAACTAACGAGGAGAGAATGAAAAACTCAAAAAGGACCCAGAGGGATACAATGACAAAACTTCAGAAAGAACTACTAAAGGAACAGGACCCAACATAACTCCAGTTAAAGAAACTAGAGGGAGAAAAATTGGGAGAAGAGATTAAAAAACAAACTCCGAAAGGAAATAAAAACACTGAAAACGGAAAAGGGGCAACCACGAAGTAATTCTAGTTTAAAGTACGTAAAGTAAGGAGCACCAAGACGAGATTGAGAAGCACAAAGAAAAGAAATAAAAGAAAAAAAAAAAAAAAAAAAAAAAAAAAAAAAAAAAAAAAAAAAACAGGATGAAATGAAAAAGGAAATTAGGAAAATCACCTTAATCAAGAAGAAAGGAATGGGAAAAAGCCTCAGAAGTTTTAGAATGGAGGAAGCAGAACAAAGAAGTATCAGACTGGAAGATAACACACGAGCAATTTAAAAAGCTCAAAGAACTGACTATGGAACAATTTAAAAAATTACACAACGTGGAACAACCAGGGAAATTATTTGGCGACACTATGCAAAAGGTCAACGTCCGTATCATAGGAATAGAGGGGAAGGAGACGAATCTCAATGAAATAGTTTGATCAGATCTTCACAGAACATAATAGATGAAAACTTCCCCACACTAAAATAGACCAAACCCATTCAAATACAGCAGCACATAGGACCTCCAAAACAAACAAGATCAGACAAAGAAACACCCCACGCCATATTACTAGGTAAAATGCTAGAGGTTCTCCAAAACAAAAGCACAAAATTCTGAGGCTGACAAAAGAAAAACCACAGTCACCAGTACAAAGGGAAACCCGCTCAGAATTACAACGAACTGGCTCGCTCAAAAACCATGAACAGCAAAGAGAGAACATGGAGCAAACGCTTTCCCAGTGTTAAGGAATGCTCGGATGCCAACCCAGAATGTTACTTTACCCAGCAAAAAATGTCGACTATACTTGAAGGGGACTGAGGAGACAAAATCTTCCATGACATAACACAAGCATGATGGAATACATGCTGGAAAAACCAACTCTTCATTTAAAACTACTTGAAGCCAATTCAAAGGGCTTAGGAGGTAGGGAGCAACAATCCTCAAAAACACCTAGGAAAAAATGCAAATCTAATAAATAACCATAGGACGACTGCAAAATTCAGAGGCTAGAAGCCCCAATGGATAATAAAATGAAAAGAAGCAACATCCATCTTTCAATGTTATAACCTAAATATTAATGGGCTAACTCCCCAATCAAAAAGCATAGACTGGGAGAATGGATTGGACACAAAACCCATCTATATCTTCTACAAGAAACACCATCTCAATTTTCAATGATAGGCACACAACTTACGAGTTGAAGGGATTGGAAGAAAAGTATTCCAAGCAAAATGTACCAAAACGGAAGAGGTGTGCTATTCATAAATCAGCAAAAATAGACTTCAAGCAAAAGAAATCACAAGATTGACAAAGAGGGTCACTACATCTTTATTAAAGGTAACAATGACTGATGAAGATTTCCCAATTATAAATATATATGACCAAACCACCGGTTTCTCACCACAACTTTATAAAGACAATTCTTCAGGATCTCAAGGCACAGATTAACCCCACACCCCACTATACTCGGGGACTCAATACTCCATTAGTCCCCTTAGACAGGTCAACAGACACAAAGGATACAAACAGATTGAGACTCAAATACTAAATTACACATATACACCAAATGGACCTCCAGACATCTATCGAATTTTCACACCAAACACAGAGAAATACTACTTTCTAACTCAGCACCTCATGAACATCTCCCAAATAGACCATATTACTGTGGACACAGGAAGGAAAACTCAACAAATTATAAAAAATTGAATAATTCATGCATTCTATCAGACCACAGCTGCAAATATAAACTCACTATCAACACCAGAATAAACCTACAATCCTACAAGGAAACACATGTTGAGGACTAAAACAACACTCCTCCTGAGTAATGATGGAGTCAACGGAAGAAATAAAGAATAACATAAACAAAAAAATTCCTGGAACCTGAATGATCAAATGATAAAACACACAGCCAACAAAATTCTATGGGCACCTTAAAGCAGTCCAGTCCTAAGAGGGAAGTTTATCGCTCTAAGTTGCCTACATTTACAAAAAATTACAGAAAGACACAATTTGTGACTATGAAACTAACACGGCAGTTAAAAATACTTGAGAAAAACTAACAACAAATGAACCCTTAAACGAGCGACAGCAGACAAGAAGAAATACAAAATAATCACAGAGCAATGAATACTGAAATAGACAACAAAGCAAAACCTCTACACAAATCAATTAATCCAAAAAGCTGTTCTTTAGAGATAAATATAAAAGAGATAGACAGACACCTAGCCCAGCTAAAAGGAACAGAAACAATCACAGATCAGGAGGGGGGGAAACCATACTCCAGACATCTAACATCGGAAATCAGTGACTAGGAAACGGAGTACGCTATTTGAAACACACAACAGAAGCATGACAATGAATAAAATCCTGCCCCCCCCCCCCCACCTATTTCTCGCTGGGGGTTTTGTTACTTTTCGAAAACGTGTTCACGGTCTATTGGTGTTTCGCTTCCTAAATCTCCTGCCCACGGTATTAGGTCTCTTCCTTCTGTCTTTATTTCCTAATTCCTGGGGAATCACCAAAGCTCAAACCAAGAAGAGCTTTGACAGGCCTTAAACAGACTCAATAGTACAGGAAGAAATCGAAGATGTCACATAAGTAGCCTCACAACCAAAAAATGCCAGGCCCGTTTCGGATGGTTTCACGGCAGGAATTTTATAAAATATCTTCGAAAAGAACATACAACCATTACTACTACATTGTTTAGAAGGATACAACGGAGGGACTTCTCCCAGGAATCCTTTATGAGGCAGCATTACGCTACTACCCACTAAACCAGGGCAAAGCATAGAACCAAAAGGAGAACTATAGACCCTATCTCCTCTATTATGAAATAGATGCACAGATTCTAAACAGGATTCTGCATACAGCACTCACATACAGAAAATCCTCCACCATGACCAAGTTGGATGTCATACCAAGAGTGCAGGGATGGTTCAAACTAGAAAATCAATAAACATCATCAAACACATTATAATGGACTGAGGACAAAAAAAAACCACACCATCATTTACAATTGATGCGGACGCAAAGGCCTGTGGACAACACCAGCATCCTTTAGTTTAAATTCCTGGAGGGAATTGGTCCTAGTGAGGGATCATTCCTCAAGTAATCAAAGCCATATTCTTACGGAAACCCACAGCCTAAATCATCATCCTAAATTGGGGAAATGACAGAAGCATCCCTTGAAGGTAGGAACTCGGCAAGGCTGCCCCCTGTTTTATATTACCTACTATTCTTCAAATAGTGCTGGAAAAACCCTTGCAAAGGGCAATTAAGGCAAGAAAAAGGAAATTAAAGGAGTTTAATTGGAAAAGATGGAGAACTAGCTATCCCTTTTTTTGCCTGATGATATGATTGCTTACTAAGGATGCTAAGAACCTCCACCAGAAATACTCCTTAAATTGATTAAGAGCTTTGGTAAAGTGGCAGGGATTACAAAATAAATCTAGTAAAAATCCGTTGCCTTTCTTTCCCCAATACAACAAGAAAACTGAAGAAGGACTAAAGAGACTTCCCACCAATAGCCTCAAAATACAATACATACACAGGATAATACAAACCTAAAACCAAACCACCAAGGATCTCTACAACAAAATTTTATATACCCCTTTGAAAAAGGGAAATGAGGAATGACCATCAGAAGATGAAAAAAAAACCTCCCATGCCCTCATGGATGGGAAAATTACAAATATAGTAAAAATGTAATCCATACCCACAACAGTGTACAGATTTATGCATCACAATCAAAATCCCCAAGAGTTCTCTACAGGCTTGGAAAAAAAAGTCCTCTAACTTTATTCATTGAAAAAACAAAACATCCGAATAGCCAAAGCAATCTGAGCGTGAATAGCGGCAATACAGGGTGGGATCGCTATACCAGACATCAAACTATACTACAGGGCTTTATAGTCATTAAAAACAGCTTGGTCTTGGCACAAAAACAGCCGGACCTCTAGTGGACCAATGGAAATATAAAAAGAAGATCCAAGTCCGAGCTCATACACTATTCTAGCCACTCATATTTGACAAGGGGGCCAAGATATACACAATGTAGGAAAGGAACGGCATCTCTGCAGCTAGTGGTTTGTTGGCCAAAACTGTGAATCACCACCTGTATGAATGAAATGTGAAATTAAAACCCCTACCTCTCCTTACCTGTACAAAACGGTTCAATCCAGAACTGGACCAAAGACTTCAATGTGAGAACCCCAAAACTCTGGAGGTGATAGAAGAAGAACTGGGCAGCAGACTACAAGACATATGGTGAGGAAAAGACTTCCTATAATCCAGACAGCAGCTGCACACGAAATAAGACTCGACAATTGACCAAATGGGCCCTCATTAAACTCAAAACCGTCTGTACATCAAAGGAAGCAATTACAGGAGCGATGCTGAGAAGCCCCAGAGTGGGAGGAACCTTCACCAGCAGATACATCTGACAAAGCATTATTTCCAGAGTATACAAGCTACTCAAAAAACAAGAAGAAAAAAAATGAATATCACTCAAACAGATGGAGCAAAATGATCGAATAGGAGTACTCACAGAGAGGATATTAGAGTGGGGCTCGAGAGAAACATCTTAGAACTGTTCAACACATCTTCTGCATTAATAGGAATGCAAATTAAAAACCACCTTTGAGATATCACCTACTCCAATAAGACTGGCTAGGATCAGGAAAACCGCATGAATTACCAAATGCTGGAGAGGTTGCGGGAAGGGGGGAAAAGGGGAACACTCATCCATTGCTGGGTGGGATGTAAACTAGTACAGCCACTATGGTAAACAGTGTGGAGAACCTTTAAAAGACTCAAAACTGACCCTTGCCATTTTGACCCAGTCATACACTCCTGGGTTATATCCCACAAGACACAACTTACTGCAAAGACACATGCATTAAATGCTCATGTTTCATTGCAGCTCTGTTCACAATAGCAAACAAGCTGGAACCAGCCCCGGTGCCCACTCAAGACCGAGTGGATAGAGAAAATGTGGTACATGTATACACATGGAGTTCTATGCAGCAGTAAAAGAGGGACGACATCATGAAACTTTGCAGGTAAAATGGCTGTGAGGCTGGAAGACCTTATGTTAAGTGAAAGTACACAGTCCAGAAAAAAACAAACGACAACTGGTTTTCCCTCATTGTGGATGCTAGTACCAACAACCCAGATATAATATTTTTTCTCAGACTTGAGAGTGATGCATATTGAAAAGAACAACACCAGCAAGACCGCATCAGAAAATGGACTTGACATGGTGAATTGGGGAAGGGGGGATGGGTGTGTAGAGGGACACGGATGTATATTCAATCAAGGCAATTTAATTGATGTGGGTTCAGCAAGTACTCAGTTTACCTAGACACTGTCTACAGGCTTACATGGTTTTGTTTTAGGACTAGTAAAGTAAAAATGATGTATATTAAACAACATTGTTTTAAAGTGATTAACAAAACGAGTAATGCAATCTAGTTAAATGTAGGAATAAAAATAAATTGCTGTTGTCCACATTTGTTTTACAACAAAAATCTCTAGAGCATATAACTTTGGGATTGGCATATACAAATGTTTCTATAATTCTCTGTTTACAGTATCACCTTTGTACGATTCTCTTTATAGTGATTTAAGCAAAATAAGTTTGCTTCCCAAGTTATCATATACAGTCACCCAAACAGCATGGGTGCATTTTTGATGAAATCTTGTGCCTTGATTCCACCCTATAGATTTTATAATACAACTGTTCTGGAGATTCATGGGTTAAACAAAAAAGGGGGGGGGGCGTTTGTGGTATCAGACTAGACATGAAACCTTCTACGTCAACGAACCTTTGCACTTTCAAATTTTTTAAAACTAACTAATTGGGAAGATGATTTGTGTTGGTCCAACAGGTCAACATGTCACCCAACTTAACGGCTTTCTGAGAGAACGAAGAACAGATACAGCTTTGTATTTTGAGTTAGGATATACCAGAAAGTTTCAACTGAAAGGTTGGTACTAGTTCTGAACACATGAAAGGAAGAAACAGCCTCAGATTGCACAAAACATCGAACCCTTCTCTTGGACCTACATGAACAACTACTCTATAATGAGTCCTAATGAAATTACCTTCTAGGTTGCACACAAAGTTGTATTTGATATGGACTTCCTTGCCTCCCCCCCCCATAGAAACAAGGCGAAATAGACGATGATGAATGTCATTTCCAACTGTAAATTGGAGACAAACTTTATAGAGGTAATCTTATAAAACAACGGTAAAAATGCCTTCTTTATTGACTAAAGACATAAGAAACTGTGAAAAGAGTTATACTCTGTTCAGAACCAACTATAATACTAAAGTCCTTGGGCTATGCACCTAGGCAAAGTATATTCAGCAGGAGCTCTGACATCAGCAATGGTTATTCTACTAGGGGTGTGTTGGCCAGGGGAATCCAAGCCCACACAAAGGTAAAGGGCTACCTTGCCCTCTAAGGTGGGGTACATGCAGGAGGAGAGCATAAAAAAGACCTGCTGCCGAAACTGACGTTTACATGGGAGGGCCATGTATTGAGACCGCACCAGTCCAAGGGTACAGATGGCCTCTGGAATGCACCGAGAGTGTTACCAAAGAGCCACTAAACCTATAAAGCAAATACGGGTCTCCTGGTCAAGCAAGACTTCACCATCAGCACCAGCTACACCTCACCTGCCGGGAAATACGTAGCAGCAGCAGTAGGCAGCCATTGTGCCTGTACTATATCCCAAATCTAATTGACTTTGGTACTCTCCTTGGAGGAATAACACATGCTGATGCCAACACACTATTCCTCTCAGTGGTTAGGATAATATCATAAGGCCACAGTAAACACTGTTTCACTTTTATAGGGTTAAAATCAAAGTTTATGGATTAGCATACACATCCAAACATATGTGTCTATGCAAAGTAACCTCCCATACTCTTAGTGCTGCTTAAATACATATATATAAACATCTTGTGCTTCATTTAGTTAGGATCGAAAGGTACTCTCTGACAATCACTGTCAGCCCATGAAGGAAGGAAAACAGCAGAATTGACCAGACTCCAACTATCAGCTCCAGAGAGAGTGGACGTTTTTTTACTTCTCATCCACCTTGTGCGCCCTTTTCTACGCCTCGGGAATACAATCTGTGGAAGAGGGGCGTGGTAGAATGTGTTAGTTAAAGGCTGCGATTGAGGTTTTGGTGGATTGCTAGAACGTGAAACTACAGGATTGTAGTCTGGACACTCATTGATCAACTTGATTGAACAACAACCGTCAACCTCACATAATGGTGGGACTGTGGGGGTTGTGGGCACAACCGTCTATAGATTGGGTTTGCACGAAGGATGCTTATTACTCAGTTACACTTTTCTTAGCTAACAAACTGAAAACAAAAAAAAAAATAACACCTGAAAGATGCAGGACGTTCATGGCAGAATACATGATCGGGGATGTGGTGGGGGTGGGGGGCGAAGGGGGAACAGGGGGGGAAATATGCCTGATCTGATTGGAAAATGATGTATACATATGTCCACAACCATTCAATAAAAATTAAATAAAAAAAAAAAAAAGAGTGCTCATACTGCTCTTGCAGAGGGACCCAGGCTTGATCTCACCAGCATCCACATTTGGCTGAGAACCATCTGAAAACTCCAATTCCAGGAGAGACTCCGTCCAGGGGATCCGATACCCTTCTGACCCTCCGCGGCATTGCACGACACGGGTGTGCACAAACCTGCATGCAGACAGTACATTCATACACATAGAGGAAAAAAAAATTGTCTTAGACCTGAGTACTAAATAGGTCGTTTGGATTTCAGAGGTTCAAACTGCCCTTTGAAGGTTTAAATTCCACTTTTAATATGGAAGTTGTTTGTTTGTTTGTTTACACTGTTTGTCATCCCCCCCAAGACAGTTTTAAAATTCATTGAAAAACACAAGTCAATAAATTTTTGAGGTAAGGTAAAAAAAGATGATTATAGAAAATTAATATGCAATTTAAAGGTGTAGCTGTTAGATAAAATATCCAAATTCACATGCTGGTATTTTAAAAACTGCTCACATGAAAAACCATGTCGTGTTAATTTGTTTTAAATTCATACCATTATTATAGTTCTATGTGGGGTGGTGGTTCATTTTTTTCCCTTTAGGGATAGTTTATAATAGTAAGAATTGTCCCTTATGTTCCTGGGTTACATATGTACAAACTAAAGCTGTAAATTGTGAACACTAAAAAGCACTATTGTGACATAAACATATTACGATAAATATAAATGGAAGTAAAAATTACATTACTGTGAAACTTATCTTCCAACTCTTTAAGCTTTAGAGATTTGTGTTAATGGGTAACTGTTGAGTTTTGAGAAAACTACACATTTTTGTGAACCAAAATTATTTACTTTGTAACTTATTCAGCTTGGCAAGTGCTTTTGATCTGATGGGATCAATAGCATGGAATAAAATTTGGGGGAACTTTAGGTCCTTTAAAAAGTATTAATAATCATTAGCTACATCTATGATAAAAGTGTTTATTCTGGTTTACTTACAAAATGCTGCAGTTGGTAAAAATGATAAACAAAGTGTTAACATCCTGTGGATGCAGTGGATTAATAGAATAAACGTTTGGTAAAAATCACTTGGTAAGGATTATAAACTCTGCCGCAGACCATCCCAGCAGGGGGCTCACTCAATCTGCGGGAACCAGGGTCTTGGAAGGAGGGCACGGGTTCGGCGAATATTAGACAGACATGACACCAGAGTGGTCTTGAATCTGGTGCATTTTACTAAGAGCAAGCAACTGTTTATATAGTACATGTCAGAAAAGACAGATCAAGATTAATACATCCCCAGGAACAATTAAGCCCTTTGCTAAAGAGTTTAAGTTTTACACATTAACCAGAAGCACTTTACACATGGTACTTTGCTCAAGATCAGCACATCTCCGGGGGAAAAAACAGTGGTCGTAAAACCACAGACCATGGGTGGTTTGTTTGTGAGATGTGAGACATTGTCTCCCTTTGAAGCTTCAGTTTGGTTCTTTCCCATTCTTCCTGGTGCCTGATCTCTAGGCTGTAATTCAAGCCATGGCCTGGGAGAGTCTCTTAATTAGTTCTGTTTTTCTTAAAGGAGAAGCCCACCACGTGCCTCTAACTAAGTATTACATTTTAACATGCATAACTGTAACTAAGACTTTTATTTTACTAGTTCTATCAGGTGTAGCTCCTTGCTTAAGGGACTAAGCTTTTATTAAGTCTGGAAAAACACTTCTGCTACTTGTAACTGACTATGATATCACTCAGTGCAATGTCTTCCCTTCCATTTTACCTTTGTAAGGGCTTTTAGGAAGGAAGGGTCTTTTGGGTTTTTTCTTTACTATATTTTTCTAAAGAAGGAGCCCACCATCTACCTTTATTTAAGTAATGTTTTCTACCCTGTATGACTGTAACTGGGATTCCTATTTTACTAATTTTGTCTGGGGTTGATATGGCAGCAAATTTCTAAGATAAGCAAGGTGCACTCGTAAACTCCTGAGGTATGTAAGCTGGCTTGTAAATTCCTGAGGTAAGTAAGCTGGCTCCTAAACTCCTGAGATAAGTAAGTTAGTAATTTTCTGTGAGCATGTATGCCTGACAGCTTTGGCTCCCGGCAAAACTCTATTTTTTTTTTTTTTTGAGACAGAGTCTCCTTATAGCCCCAGCTGTCTTGGAACTCACTTTGTAGACCAGGCTGGCCTTGAACTCACAGAGATCTGCCTGCCTCTGCCTCCCAAGTGCTGGGATTAAAGATGTGTGTCACCACACCCACTTAAAGATGGTTCTTAGCTGCCATGTGGGTGTTGAGAATAGAACCCAGGTCCTCTGTAAGAGCAGTTGGGAGTTCTTAACCACTGAGCCATCACTTCAGCCCAACTCTATTTTTACACTTAAAGTTAAACATACTTTTTTGTTTTGTTTAAATGTGTCACATCTAGTCTTTAATTTCTTGTATGTTTATTGTGACTTGCTGTTGGTACATTAGCTCTATAACTCTGCTATATATCTGTTATACTTGGCACATGTTACTTTTAATATTTTTAGGAAAAATTAGGTTTGAGGTCATTTGAGTTCTTTTTTCTGGATGTCGCTGGTGAAGATTTCCTCCCACTTGATGGATTTTCTCTTCACTTCTTGCTTTTTTTTTTCTTGTGCTGTGCAGAAGCTTTTTAGTTTAATGAGGTCCCACTTGATTGTTGACCTTAATTCCTGAGCAAGTGATGTCCAATTTAGAGAGTCCTTTCCTACACCTACATCTTGAAGGTTACTGCCAATGTTTTAACAGTTTCAGTGTGTTAGGTTTCACATGGAGGTCTTTGATCCTTTTGGAGTTGACTTTTGTGCAAGGTGAGAGGGTCTAGTTTCATTCTTCTACAGATGGAGATCCAGTTTGCCAGCACCATTTGAAAATGCTGTCTTTCCTCCAGTGTGTGTTGTTGGCCTCTTTGTCAAATATAAGGTGGCTGAAATTGGAATCACAGGATGGAAAAATTTGCATATCATATTAATAAAATTTTATGTTGCTATAAAAATACCAGAGGCTGGTCACTTTATAAAGAGGGTTATTTGGGTATTTTGGAGGTGAAGAAATTCAAAAGCACATCTCAGCTTCTCTGTGGCTTCTCTGTGGCCTCTGTTGAGTGTTCTCCTGTGGGATGTGGTAGAGGACTCACAGAGTACCACAAGCCAGAATGAACTTGGCTGTGTGTGACAATGACTTCCATGACAACCAGGAGTCCATTTTTCCATTAACCCATTCCTGAGGCAGACACTTAACACCTAACAAGAAAGACTAAATGTTTTTAAATAACTTAAAAAATTCTTGGATTTACGATGGTGGCACACACCTTTAATTCCAGCACTTAGGAGGCAGAGGCAGGCAGATCTCTGTGAGTTTAAGGCCAGCCTAGTCTACAGAGGGAGCTCCAGGCCAGCTGGGACAAAAGGGAGACCCTGTCTCAAAAAAAAAAACCACAAAAAACAAAAACAACACCAAATTTTTGATTTACATGTTAATATTTTATGGGACACTGTAATTTTCAAAGTGTATAGAGCACAGGCTGACCAATCCTGGCAACCAGAAATACCATTTTCTTGTTTTTATTTGCAGTCCTTGATTCCTCTCTTCTAGTAAAATATATTTTATTATTAACCCTATTGAGTGGTGGAACATTAGAACTTAGTAAGGAGTGTCAACATGTCTTGCTGTGAACATTCCCACCACAGCAGTTAAAGTGCAAAATACATAAAAAGCACACTACAACTCAAAAAACTTAAGGACCCAAATACATATTTGTACAGGGAGGCATACACATGGCTAACGTGTGTGTAAAGAATGCTGATCACCATGGAGATGACCAGCTTTGAGTGGAAGGAACCACTCAAAGTGGTTCCTGGGACTGTGGAAGGGCACAGGTGCTATGGAAAAGAGTATGGCAGTTTCTTAAAATCCAATGTTAGTCAACCATGATACATGCCTATAATCTTGGCACCCAAAGAGCTCAAGACCAGGGTATTGGGAGTTCCAGGCCAATAAGGGCTGGCTACGCAGTGAGACTGCTTCAAAAATTGAGCACCCAAATGTAAAATTGTATCATTCAGCAATCGTACTTCTGGAAATCCCCAACATTTCGAGGTTGTGTACACGTAGGTAGACACCTGGAACAGGTTAAATCTAGGCTAGACTGGTTGGCCAGGAAGCACCGAGGTCCCCCTGCCCTCCACCTCCCCAATGGGATTACAAATGTGTGCCGTCACATTTTCCTTATGTTGTTGTAAATTCTTTATTGAATTTTTGTGTATTTCATACAGAAAATCTTAATCATCTTTCTACCCTGTTCACCACTGGCACCCTACCACAGTCCCTGCTCTGGAATTCACACTCTGTCATTTTCGTTAAGGACTATCCTGTCAAGCGACTGTCCCAGACATCCCTCCGGAAGTTCATCAACTGGGGTCTAGTCAGCCTATCCAGAATCCTTCCCTTTAAAAAGATCAGCTCTTCCTCACCCAGCAGTAATCAGTTGCTAATAATTCTTCAGCTAAGATTGTAGCCTGCTGCCCATTTCCACAGTTCTGGGCTGGGTTTTGTCTGCTTGAGTTTGCGTGGGTCTTGTGCATGCTGACACCTTTGCTGTGCTTTTTTTTTAATGGTTCTAGGGAACTGAACTTACCTCCAAATTTGCATGACAAACACCTACTATTTCACTCTTAACGACATCTTGGGTGTCTATGCTTACTATTTACACAGCCAACATGTGAAAGCCAGCAAAATGCTGACTGATAAGGGAAATGTGGGCAGCGGACTGTGGCAGAGAGCGCGGGGAGACTACATCACCCTCCTTCATGTAGCCTGGAAGTAGAACAGGGGCCGGGATAAGGTGTAACCCCAACAGCGTGGCCTGCTTCCTCCCTCCCAGTTCACACCCTCCCTACATGAATCAACACTGATTACATCAGTGACCAAACCAACACAGCAGCCATTCTAGAGGATTCTTCGTATGCAGACTGTCATATCATCAAACAGACTGAGGCCATAGTGGCTTAGTCACAGGCATCCTCACTTTGTTGTTCTTCCAAATCAAAGGCCTGTGGAAACACTACATTGAATAAGTCAGCTCCGTGTTTGCAGTAGCTCGTGCTCACATTTTAATTCAAGATAATTCAGACTATTATTCGTCATGGTGATCTGTGATCAGTGAGCTTATTTTTATTAATTTTATTTATTTCTATATGTGTATGAATGTACTGTCTGCATGCAAGTCTGTGCACCTGTGTCGTGCAATGCCACGGAGGTCAGAAGAGGGTCTCGGATTCCCCTTGAACTAGAGTTCTCCTGGAATTGGAGTTTCAGATGGTTCTTGGCCACCATGTGGGTGCTGGGGATCGAACCCGGGTCCTCTGCAAGAGCGGTCGGCGCTCTCAACCGCTAAGCCATCTCTCCAGGCCCCGATCAGTGAGCTTTAATATTCTTGTGTGAACTGTTTAATATTCCTGTGTGACTGTTTAAGGTATCACTAACCCTTCACGTGTAAGGCCTAACTTCAGTCCGTGGCACACATGTGCATATGTGCTGCAATGCCTGTATACAAATGTGCACACACGTGCTCAGAACTGCACCATTGATCAGGCATTCCTGTCTTATCTCTTTTCAGGACTCCTTATTCCTTAAGACACAATTTTCTTTATTTTTATTTTTTAGTTTTTTGGTAGGACAGGGCCTAGGGTCTAGAGAGATGGATCAGCAGTTAACAACACTGGCTGCTTTTTCAGAGGACCTGGGTTTGATTCCCAGCACTCACATGGTGACTAAGAACCATCCATAACTCCAGTTCCAGGGGATCCAAGGACCTCTCTGACCTCCACAGGCACTGAATGACATGGGTGCACTTAGATACGTGTAGGCAATACACTCATACACATAAAATACAAATTAAAAATTAAAAAGACAGGCCTTACTAGGTAGCCCAGGCTGGCCAGAAACACTTGACTCTCCTTGCCTCAGCCTGCCAAATGTTGGGACACTGGTGTTTTACCTGCTCTAGACAGACTACGTAATAGACTAACTAGTCCTACAGTGGCCTCTACAGGCTCAGGAGAAAGGAAAAGCCATGTCTTATTTTAAAGCNTCATTGCACAAGAGTTTGTACACATATATTATGATTGTGAAATCTTCATGGTTAATTGTTCCTTTGGTAAAGATGTAATGGCCCTCTTTGTCTCTTCTGATTACTTTTATATTGAAGCCTATTTTGTCTGATATTAAAATAGCAACTCCTGCTTTCTTTTTGATACCATTTGCTTGGAATATTTTTTGCATTCTTTCACCTTAAGTTGGTGCCTATCCTTGAGAGTGAGATAGATTTCTTGTAGACAGCATGTAGGTGGGTTCTGTTTCCTAATCCAGTCTCCCAGTCTATGCCTTTTTATTGGGGAGTTTAGTCCATTAATATTTAAGGTTATAAATGAAAGACGTGTGTTGCTTCCTTTCATCTTATTATCCATTTGCATTTTGATCTAGGTTTCTACTTCTGCAGTTATGCTTTTATTGATTTCTCTTTCTAGGTCCCTGGGGATAGTTTCTCCTCTCCTCTGTCCTTTGAATTGCTTCAACTATTCTCTGAAAGGCTGGTTTTTTGGACATGTGTTCTATCATCTTGTTTATATTATGGAAGATTTTTCTCTCTCCTTCAACTCTAATTGACATTTTTGCTTGGTATAGTAACCTGGGTTGGGATCTGTTGTCATTTAGCACTGGGAATACTTTGCTCCATGTTCTCCTTGCTTTCACAGTTTGCACTGAAAAGTCAGCTGCAATTCTTATGGGTTTTCCCCTTATATGTAACTTGTTGTTTTTCTCTTGTGGCTTTCAATATTTTATCTTTGTTTTGTGCATCTAGTATTTTAACTATGGTATGGCATGGGCAGTTTCTTTTCTGATCTTGTCCATTTGGATTTCTATGTGCTTCTTGTATTTGCATGGGCTTGTCTTTTTTTAGTTTGGGGGAAATTTTCATCTGTTATTCTGTTGAAGATCTGATCAGTACAATTCTCTTGACATTCTTCTCCTTCCTCTATTCCTATGATGCACAGGTTTGATCTTTTCACAGTGTCCAACATTTCCTGGTTGTTCCATTTTTGTGTATTTTTAAACTTTTCATAATTTTTACTTGAGCTTTTTAGTTGTTCTGATATTCTTTTTTTCTGCTGCCTCCATTCTACTTCTGAGGCTTTTCCCCCATCCTTTCCTCTTGATTGGATGAGTGCTCAATTTCCTTTTTTTTAAATTTTATTTATTTTTGTATGTGTATGAATGTACTGTCTGCATGTAGGTTTGTGCACCCATGTCATGCAATGCTGCAGAGGTCAGAAGAGGGTCTCGATTTCCCTGGAACTGGAGTTCTCCTGGAATTGGAGTTACAGATGGTTTGTCAGATGTTTCTGCAGTGAAGCTTTCCTCCCACTTTGTGGGATTTCTCTTCACTTCCCTGATTATTTCTTTTGATGTACAGAAGCTTTTGAGTTTAATGAGGTCCCATTTGTCAATTGTTGACCTTAACTCTTGCTCAGCTGCTGTCTGATTTAGGAAGTCTTTTCCTATGCCTATGTCTTCTAGTGTGCTGCCAACTTTTTCTTGTATTGCCTTCAGAGTTTGGGGTTTCACGTTGAAGTCTTTAATCCATCTGGAGTTGACCTTTGTATAGGGCGAGAAGTAGGGGTTTAATTTCATTCTTCTGTTGAGTTAGAAATGCCACTCTACCAAAGAATCTCTCGACAGGCCAAAAACTATGGAGGAAAAGCCTTAATAAAAGAACATTACATCAAGGAAAAAGTACAGAACGCAACAGAGAGACAATGACAGAGACAGATCGATGTGTCAGGCTTGTCAGGCTGAGCACACTCCCATGGGACTGGAGGGCAGCAGCCCCAAGGTCTGATCCTCTCCCACTTTTATTCCCAGTTAGAGGATTTCCACTATGGTTACAATGACCCTTTCTCTGATTCCTGGGGTCTTGGTGGTTGCAAACCAGGAAGTCTTTCATTAGATCAGTCCACCCGTTCTGTACCCCTTTGTTTGAAACAATGGTTGTGTTTAGCAGCGTGAAGTCTCTTGGAGAGTAATGGGCTCCTTAGTGGGTGAGAAGCACTCCTACAGGGCTGGGAAAGTTCATCCTGACCTCAGGTAGCTCTGGGAACTGGTAACTCAAGGTGGTAGGGAGTAACTATGGGAACCAGACCTGCTTCAACTAGAGATTTGCTCCTGCATGGTTAACCCTTTCCTTTTGATTAACTTCTTTCTGACTTGGTCCTAACATTCCCCCCTTTGAGTAGGATCATGAGTCAAATCATGGACTCATCTGTAGTAATGGGTCCAAGGACTATGAGCTGGACTGCAGAGATTCTTTCCTTTACAAAGTTAACTGAGGCATGGCATCTGTGGGCACCAGGTGGGGCCATCAGCAAACAAGATGGCTACTAAGGTACATTCATATATAGGCTCTGGGCAGGACCTCAGGTAAGGAAGAGGTCATAAGATTGACAGCCTCTAGGGGAAGTGGACACCTGTGTGTCCCTTGAATTCTGGGAAACTCAGACCTAACATTCCAGTCTTTTGATTATATGGGAATGGGATGCTGTTCTCTCTTCTGTATCTGCTTCGGAGCTGAGGAGGGATGGAGTCTTAAGGGAACAGGTGTCAGGCTGGAGGGTTAGAATCTGGTCTCCCATCTTGGCTGTTCTAGTTGCCAGGTATTTTGGTCCAAATCAATAGTGGCCAGTAGTTAGTGTACAGTTTTTCTGCAACTGAGAAGACAAGCTGATTTAGTCTTATGTTACTGTACAAGTGCACAGACTTCACAGTACCAACAAGGGGCCTAGTGGGTCTATTAGTGATTGAAGGGTCCCTGTTTAGAATTTCCAGAGGAAGAGAGGACCTGTACTCTATTCTGAGGAATTTGAAAAAAGTATTTTTAATACTCAGGGCTCCAGAATTAGAGCCAGCTTAACCTATTTCTGAGTTATTTTCTTGGCAAAATACAGTAGAACTTTTACCTATCTATATGGTATTTCTTTGATCATGGTTTCCTGTTGGGGTGTTTAAAACCACAGTTAGCTCAGATAAATTAGCTTTGGTGTTAAGGTCAATTGAGATTCTGGTCCTTAAGGGTCATTTAAACATTGTGCCTGGCTCTTTTTACCAGTTTCATCTACATGAGGACAAAGTCACGTCTTGCTTGAACAGAGCTTCCCTTTGAAGCATGAGGAATTTCTCCTCTATACTGACTTTCCTCCTTTGACTGGACACTGGCCAGAAGAAGTCCACTTAAGTGAATCTCTAAGACCTCCCTGGTTCAGGATGACTGGTGACTCACTGCCACAGGACATGTACAAAGATGCTGATTCAGGACCCTAGGACTTAAGTTGACCTTAGAGGGCAAGGGCCAAAATATTGTCCTTTTAAATCCCTCTTGCCAAATCAGATAGGAGCTTTAAGTATGGTTGTTAAACATCCAAGAGGGTCAATTGAATGCTTTCCTATAGAACACATAAATAAAGCTTGAACATTGACTTAAATATTCTTTATAAATTCTTAATTTCTGTTGCAAAACATTCTGACTAATAGTGAAAGCTCATGACAGGAGCCTGAAAGTAGTAACTGCAGCAAAGTCTAGGAAGGGATGCTGCTCACTGGCTTGTGCTGCTGGCTCATGTTTAACCTATTGTGTACACTATATAAATATCTGGCCAAGGATGGCATTGCCCACAATGGGATCAGGCCAATCCAACTAAGGCAATTATTGAGGTTTCTTAACTCAGGCGTCAAGTTGGCATTAAATCTATCCAGTAAAACAGCATAGTCCAGGAAACAAACCCAAGATAATAAAGAGGCTGAAAACAATACCTTCTAGGACTATCTTAAATGATGTCCACGTTACTTGTCCCCAGATTTTGAATTACAGCTTTGAGAAGAAAAAGGAGGGGAGGGCATACCTACAGAATACAGGAAATGCTTAAATCAAACTCACCAGAATGGTTTCATTTGGACTGTTCTCATGTGGTCCCCAGAAGTGAAACCTAATTCTTCTTAAAAATATTAAAAGTAACATATGCCAAGCATAACAGACATATAGCAGAGTTATAGAAGCTAATGTACCAACAGCAACTTACAAATAAACATACAGGAAACTGAAGACTAGATTTGCAACACATTTAAAGAAAAAAAAAGTATGTTTTACTTTAAATGCAAAAAATAGAGTTTATAATCCTTACCAATTATTTTTTATCAAATGTTCATTCTATCAATCCACTTCATCCATAGGGTGTTAACACTTTGTTTATCATTTTTACCAACTGTAGCATTTTGTAGGCAAACCAAAATAAACACTTTTATCATAGATGTAGCTAATGATTATTAATTCCTTTTAAAGGACCTAAAGTTTCCCCCAAATTTTATTCCATGCTATTGATCCCATCAGATCAAAAGTACTTGCCAAGCTGAATAAGTTACAAAGTAAATAATTTTGGTTCACAAAAATGTGCAGTGTTCTCAAAACTCAACAGTTACCCATTAACACAAACCTCTAAAACTTAAAGAGTTGGAAGATAAGTTTCACAGTAATGTATATTTACCTTTAATATATTATTATGATGTTTATGCATTGAGAAGTCAGTTGTAATTCTGATAGGTTTCCCCTTATAGGTCACTTGTTGTTTTTCTCTGGTGGCTTTAAGGATTTTGTCTTTGTTTTGGGTGTCAGCATTTTAACTATGATGTGGCATGGAGAGTTTCTTTTCTGAGCTTATCTGTTTGGAGTTCTCTGCACTTCTTTTATTTATATTGGTTTGTCTTTTTTTAGTTTAGGAAAATTTTTATCTATTATTCTGTTGAAGATCTGATCAATACCATTCTCTCGGGATTCTTCTCCTTCCTCTATTCCTATAATGGGGAGGTTTGATCTTTTCATAGTGTCCCACAGTTCCTGGTTGTTCCACTTTTGTGTATCTTAGAAATTTTCATAATCTTTACTTGAGGTTTTTAGTTGTTCTGTGTTATCTTCCAGGTCTGATATTCTTTGTTCTGATTCCTCCATTCTGCTTCCTAGGCTTTTTCCATTCCTTTCCTCTTGATTGGATGAATGTTTGATTTCCTTTTTCATTTCTTTTTCTGATTTCTTTAGTATTTCTACTTCCTTTTGGAGCTTCTCAATCTCTTCCTGTAGCGCTTTGCATCACTGATTGGTTTCCTTATCTTTTTCAGCATGGGATCTTTTCAGTGTTTCTGCTTACTTTCTTTCTCTCTAGGTCCTTCTTGAGTTCTTCATTCTCTTTTCTTAATTCTTTGATTTGCTCTTTATAATCTTGTACTTCTTTAAGTATGTTCACAATTGTACTTCTGATATCTGTGTCCTGGACCATCCCCACGGGGATCCCACTGTAGGAATCTTCCACAGGGTTGGTAGAGCTTGGTGTGGGATTATCCTGGACCTTTCCGATGTTGTCTCTTCTTTGTGTTCCTTGCATAAGGGCTTCTCCTTGCCTGTATTCCAATGTGAGTCCCAAATGCCTCTTTACTGTGTCGAAGGCTTGCTTTGCTTGCCTCTTTCAGGTGCTTTCATTGTTTGTTTGATTGATTTGTTTTTTTCCTTTACTCTTTGCTTATGGAGTGTTGACTTCTCCATGCTTTAGGCTTTCTATTGGAAGCCCAACTCACTCGTCCCTTTCTGTTCTGAAGGTTCTCCAAAGAATCCACTTTGACACTCCTTCCTTCCTTAATCATAGTTGTCAGGGGGGAATGCTCTTTAGCTGCACCCCAGTACCTGTGCTTCAGGTGGTCTTGGGAGATCTCCAATCTCAAGACTCACACAAACCCACCTTTTACATCAGCTGGAAGGATAACTCCACCCCCACAGCCACAAAAGCCAATCAAGCCAAAGACAACTAAATTAAATCAAACAACAATCCACCTTGCTGAAGCACCCAGTTTGTACCTGTGCTTCAGGTGGTCTTGGGAGATCTCTGATCTCAAGACTCACACAAACCCAACTTTTATACCAGCTGGGAGGATAACTCCACCCCTGCAGCCACAAAAGCCAATCAAACCAAAGACAACTAAATTAAATCAAACAACAATCCTAGACTTGTCTAGGTTTCAGGCTTTCAATTTTGTTTATATATTGGATATTGGAAGTCGAAGTCACTCTTCCCTTCCTGTTCTGAAGGTTTTCCAAAATAATCCACTTGGATATTCTCTCATCAATTCCATTTGGGGGGGGGATGCCTGAATTACCTGTCTGGAGCACCAGGCTCTTACCTGTGCTTCAGGTGGTCTTAGCAAGCAAGGCCCCGACCTGAGTACCCTGCACAAAGACTCACAATGGTGCCAGGCCCACTGCCATCTGCAAGGGCGAAGGGCAATCCCACCCAGACAGCCACACCCTACAAGGGTTTAGCGTTTAGACCCAAGCAAGCAAATCCTGGAATTTCTAAATTTACATGTTTTACATATTACCAAGAATCTGTGTATTCTCCTTTTAAAATAAAACAAAACAAAGCCCAAATATCTAGATTAAAGATCCCAGGACCACGTGAACACAACATGCAGTAAGCTCCCATTCTGCAAGAGAGCAGGTCTGTGAAAAAAACAGTCAGGGGAGACCTCTACAGTGAAATAGGCAGGAAAGCCAAGAATTAAAGCTCATCTTGCAGCTGTCCAATTGGGGACACACCATGAGTCTGCCCTGGGGAGAGCAATAGAGTTTCAAGGGCTGTTCTTCTTCACACACTTATGCTAAAGGACCAGGAGAGGTCATGGTGGACAAACTCAGGAGGCCCAGGGGACTACATGAAAAGATCTACAACCTCTTCTTCCTCATAAACCAAAACCACTAAACATGAGTCTGCACAGACTAAGGGCTCTCACTTGTCCATCCAGCTCCAAACACCATGTGGTATCTACTGGAGCTAGGGGAATCTGAGAAGTTCACCTTTTAGCTTGGCACAGCTGTGCCCACTACTCACTCCATAAGTGTTTTGTTCTTCCTCATTTTCTATTGTTTAATCACCAGTCTTGCATGTATGGCTCATGATGATTTTGCTGTTGTTTGTATATTGCTCAGTTGGACTGTTGTTTCTGTTTCACCACCCAGTTTACTATAAGGTATTCTCTACTCTTCAGCCACATTTCATCTCCTTTCTACATCTTTTCTTCTCTCTCCCATATTTATCTCCTCTTTTTACTTCTTTTTTAAAAATATTAATTTATTTTACTTTATTATTTTTATGTGTATGAGTGCACTGTCTGCATGTAGGTTGGTGCATCCATGTCATGCAATGCTGCAGTGGCCAGAAGAGGGTGTTGGATTCCCCTGGAACTAGAGCCAAAGGCGGTTCTTAGCCACCATGTGGGTGCAGGGAATCAAACCCAGGTCCTCTGCAAGAGCAGTCAGTGTTCTTAACTACTGAACCATCTCTCCAGCCCCTCTTTTTACTTCTTAATTATAACACTTTGTAGCTTTAATAATCTCTAAACTCTGTGGCCCCCAACACAATCCCAACTTTTCCTTCCTAACTACTTCACCCATCTTGATTATTTTTTCTTTTCTACGCTAGTTTAATACTTCATCCTTATCCTTAACTGTCCTATGTTCCTCTCACTCCCAGTATTATTAACAAAAACCTGAGTGTATTCTACACTGTCTTTGGCTGTTTATCCTTCAACAGTTACTGAAGTCAAAGAGGCCAGTACCATTAACTGGCTGCTATGACATCAATGCAGTAATCAGAACACTGTGGTTGCTCTTCCAGTTAATATGCTGCTCTGAGAGTAATGTAGTTTACACCAGCCATTCTGGGGTCCTGGCCTGAGGAGCTGTTTTCTGAAATATACACTCAACTCTACCAAATACAAGTCCCATGTGAACATTGCAAAGTTTACCTGAATGAATATAGTTGATTAAAATATAATAAACCAAGCAAAGAAAGAATACTGGATGTATAAATTTCAATGCAAACAGCATGGCACCCTCCCAGGCCTGCCCACACAGAACAGCAGGTGGACCAACCACGAACAGCTGAGCACCCCACCCCCCCATCCCCACAGGTGGAGAGGCAGCAAAGGACCCTGCTACAGCCTGTTCTGGCCTACCAGGCACAGGGGGCACAGCTCCCAACTTCCAGCTCCCAGCAGGCAAGACAAGGCACACCCACCCACTCAGAGGCCCACGACTGGACCAGAACTCTGGCTCTAGATCAGCTCTGGCACAGCTCATGGAGGCTCCAGCTCCAGCTCCTGACAGATGAGACAGAGCCCCAACTCACGCACTCTGAGACACACTCCCATACAGAACTCAGCACCCAGCAGGTGAGACAGAAGCCCAGATGCCAATATGGTTCTCCTGCAATATTCCAGAATCCCAGTGCATTAGCTAGGGAACACTGTGAGCCACTCCTCTGGCTCCAGATTAAGCTTCCTTGGCCCTGGACCCAGGCCCAGATGCTTATAGACAGCCCATGGGAACTGGTAGTTTCACCTCATGCAGTGCTTGGTTCAAGCTGACCTGATTGGTACCTGTCCTGGGCCTCTGGAGAAGTTCCATATTAGAAGGGTGAGAACTAGCTGGCCCCTCCAGCACAAAATCAAAAGTGAAAACCTGAAGCCTAGACCATCCAGCCTTTTATAACTAATAAGAATACTATAAAGGCATCTGAAGAAAACAAGCAAAGTCTTTAACTCAACTAAGAAATCCTTGAGTTTTGTAACAGAAAACAAACCATAAACAAATCCACATGTCAAAACCACAATGAAAAAATAATAGCAGTAAAAACCCAAATAATAAGTCCCTGCTAAATACTACTGGTCTGGTAGAAGACCCCTACAATGAGGACTCCCAACAAGTAACCCAGGACATACATATTAAAAGAACTATCATAAACATACTCAAAGAATTCAATGAATTTAAAGAACACACAAACAAATCAAAGAACCATAAGAAGATAGAATGATAAAAGAGAATGATAAACTTCAGAATGAGGTGGAAATACTGAATAAAACTCTGGCTAAAATGAAAAATGAAACCAAACACTCATCCAGTCAACAGGAAAGGATGGGAGAAAGCCTCAGTAACAGAATGAATGAAGTAGAAAATAGAATATCAACATTGGAAGATAACATGGAAGTACTGGAATGCTCAAGCAAAGATTATGAAAAATTAAAAAAAAACCACAGGCATGGAATAATCAGGAAACATGGGCCACCATGAAAAGACCAAACCTACACATCACACATATAGAGGAAGAAGCATCCCAGGATAATGGTATCAACCAGATCTTCACCAGAGTTATAGAAGAAAATTTCCTCAAATTAAACAAAGACATACCCATATAAATGCAAGAAGCACATAGAACACCAAAGAGACAAGATCAGTAAAGAAATTCCCCATGCCATATCATAGTAAAAGCACTAGATGCCCCAAACAAAAACAAAATACTGAAAGCTACAAGAAAAAAAAAGTCACTTATAAAGGGAAACCCATCAGAATTACAGCTGACTTTTCAGTGCAAAAAATGAAAGGCAGAAGAGCTTGGACCAAAGTATACCCAGTTCTAAATGACTATAGATGCCAATTCAGAATACTTTACCCATCAAAAAGGTCTATTACAGTTGAGGGAGAAAGAAAAATATTTCATGACATAAATAAGATGAAAGAATATATTTCAAGAAAATACTTGAAGCAATACAAAGAGCAGAAGAAAGGAACAACTATTCCCAAACAGCAAGAGAATGTAATTAATGAAGGTATAACTATGGAAATACAAACATAGACCACAAATCCAAACAGAAACTAAATTGATGGGAAGCAATATACATCTACCAATAATATCTTTAAATATTAATGGTCTGAACTCTCCAATCAGGAGACACAGACTGGGAGAATGGATTAAGAAATTGAATCCATCTTTTTGTTGTCTATAAGAAACCTATGTGACCTTCAAGGACAGGCACCCTCTTAAGGTGAATGGATGGAAAAAAAATATTCCATGCAAATGGTACTAAGAAGTAAGCAGGAGTTGCTATTCTAATATCAGACAAAATAGACTTCAAATTAAAACTAATCAGAAGAGATGAAGAGGGTCACTACATTCTTATCAAAGGAAAAATTAACCATAAATATTTCACAATCATGAATATATACACATCAAACATTGGAGCATTGAATTTCACAAACACAATACTACAGGACTTTAAGGCACAGATTAAGCCCAACACATGAATAGTAGGGGACTTTAATACCCCACTGTGCCCATTATCCAGGTCCACAGGACAAAGAACAATCAGAGAGACAACTGAACTGAACAATACAATACATGAAATGGACATAACAGATATCTTCCAAATATTCCACCCAAACAGCGAACAATATACTTTTTACTCAGTACCCCATGGAACGTTCTCCAAAATTGACCACACATTAAAAAAAACAAAAACAGAAAGAGCACAAATAGATGACCTAACATTGCAACTAAAAACACTTGAAAGACAACAAATGAACCCCAAGCCCAAGAGACAAGAAGAAATAACAAAAATCGGAGTGGAGATTAATAAAATAGAAACAAAGAAAACAATATAAAGAATCAATGAATCCAAGAGCTTGTTCTTTGAAAGAATAAACAAGATAGATGGACCTTTAGCCCAGTTAACCAAAAGAAATAAAGAGCAACTCCAAATCAACAAAATTAGAGATGAAAAGGGAAACATCACAACAGATAATGAAAAGATCCAGGCAATTATATGAGAATACTTTAAAAACCTATACTCTATTAAATTTGACAACCTAAGTCAAGTGGATGAATATCTGAAATCATGGAAAGCACCAAAGCTTAACCAAGAAGAGATTGACAGCTTAAACAGATCCATAACATATGAGGACATTGAAACAGTAATACAAAACCTCTCAACTAAAAAAGCCCAGGCCCAGATGGATTTTTGACATAATTCTATAAGACATTTAAAGAAGACCTACAACCACTATTACTCAAATTATTCAAAAGGATAGAAACAGAGGGAAATCTCCCAAATTCATTCAATGAAGCCAGCATCACTTTAATACCAAAACCAGACAAAGATACAACTGAAAAAGAACACTCTAGGTCTACTTGTTTAGTGAACATGGATGCAAAAATTCTCAACAAAATACTTGCAAACTGCTTACAGGCACACATCAAAAAGATTACCCACCAAGTCTGATTTACACCAGCGAGGCAGGGATGGTTCAACATACATAAATCAATAAATGTCATAAAGTACATAAATTTACTGAAAGACAAAAACCACATGGTCACTTCAATTGATGAAGAAATGGCCTTTGATAAAATCCAACATATCTTCATGTTTAACATCCTAGATGGAATTAGACTGGAGGGAACATTCCTCAACATAACTAAAGCTATATACAACAAACACACAGCCACCATCATTCTAAATGGGGAAAAGTTAGAAGCATTCCCTTTATAGTCAGGAACTCAGCAAGGCTGCCCCCTACCTCCACTCCTTTTCAGTACAGTGCTTGAAATACTTGCTAGAGTAATAAGATAAGGAAATCACAGGAGTACTAATTGGAAAAGAGGTCAAACTCTCCCTTTTTGCAGATGATATGATAGTATACCTAAAGGATGTGAAAATTTCCACCTAAAAAGTCCTAGAAATGATTAACAGTTTTAGTAAAGTGACAGGTTACAAAGTTAATCTACATCTCAATTGATGCTGAAAAAGCCTTTGACAAAATCCAGCATCCCTTCATGCTTAAAGTCCTAGAAGGAATTGGATTGGAGGGATCATTCCTCAATGTAATCAAAGCCATATACAGGAAACCCACAGCCAATATCATCCTAAATGGGGAAATGATGGAAACATTCCCTTTAAAGGTAGGAACTCGGCAAGGCTGCCCCCTATCACCACTCCTCTTCAATATAGTGCTTGAAACACTTGCTAGAGCAATAAGGCAAGAAAAGGATATTAAAGGAGTACTAATTGGAAAAGAGGAAGTCAAACTATCCCTATTTGCTGATGATATGATTGTTTACTTAAGAGATGCAAAAAACTCCACCAGAAAACTCCTAGAAACGATTAACAGCTTCAGCAAAGTGGCAGGATACAAAATTAACCTTAGAAAATCAATGGCCTTTCTTTACACCAAGAACAAGCAACTGGAGAAAGAATTCAAAGAGACCTTCCCACTCACAATAGCCTCAAAAACAATAAGATACCTAGGAACAAACCTAACCAAAGACACCAAAGACCTCTACAACAAAAATTTTAAACCCTTAAAGAAAGAAATTGAAGAAGACCTCAGAAGATGGAAAAACCTCCCATGCTCATGGATTGGGAAAATTAACATTGTAAAAATGTCCATTTTACCAAAACTCTTGTATAGATTTAATGCAATCCCAATCAAAATCCCCAAGAGTTTCTTCACAGGCTTGGAAACAAAAGTTCTTAAATTCATTTGGAGAAACAAAAGACCCCGAATAGCCAAATCAATCCTGAGTGAAAAGAGCTACACAGGAGGGATCTCTATACCAGATTTTAAACTATACTACAGGGCTATAGTCATAAAAACAGCCTGGTACTGGCACAAAAACAGACCTGTTGACCAATGGAACAAAACCGAAGATCCAAATCTGAGCACATACAATTTCAGCCATCTCATATTTGACAAGGGGGCCAAGAAACCACAATGGAGAAAAGACAGCATCTTCAGCAAGTGGTGTTGGCAAAACTGGATCACCACTTGTAGAAGAATGAAATTAAACCCCTACCTCTCACCCTGTACAAAAGTCAACTCCAGATGGATTAAAGACCTCAACGTGAAACCCCAAACTCTGAAGGTGATAGAAGAAAAAGTTGGCAGCAGACTACAAGACATAGGCGTAGGAAAAGACTTCCTAAATCAGACAGCAGCTGCACAAGAATTAAGGTCGACAATTGACAAATGGGACCTCATCAAACTCAAAAGCTTCTGTACATCAAAAGAAACAATCAAGGAAGTGAAGAGAAATCCCACAGAGTGGGAGGAAACCTTCACTGCAGATACATCTGACAAAGCATTGATTTCCAGAATATATAAACTACTCAAAAAACAAAGAAAAAAGAAAACAAATGACCCGCTCAATAGATGGAGCAAAGAACTGAACAGAGACTTCACAAGCGAGGAATTAGAGATGTCTGAGAAACACCTCAAGAACTGCTCAACATCACTAATCATTAAGGAAATGCAAATGAAAACCACTTTAAGATATCATCTTACTCCAATAAGACTGGCTAGGATCAAGAAAACAAATGATACCAAGTGCTGGAGAGGTTGTGGGGAAAGGGGAACACTCATCCACTGCTGGTGGGAATGTAAACTCGTACAGCCACTATGGAAAGCAGTGTGGAGAACCCTTGGAAGACTTGGAATGAACTTGCCACCCGACCCAGCCATACCACTCCTGGGCATGTACCCTCAAGACTTACGCCACCACAGAGATACATGCACAGCCATGTTTATTGCAGCTCTCTTCACAATAGCAAAGAGCTGGAACCAACCTAAATGCCCCTCAACTGACGAGTGGATAGAGAAAATGTGGTACATCTACACAATGGAGTTCTATGCAGCAGTAAAGAAAGACGACATCACGAGCTTTGCAGGAAAATGGCTGGAGCTAGAGGACATCATGCTGAGTGAAGTAACACAGTCCCAGAAAAACAAACGATGAATGGTATCCCTCATCTGTGGATGCTAGTGCCAATTACCCAATTGTAAGTATTTCTTGTATAGGGCCCCCTGAGCTTTTGTCCAAAGCAGTTGGGCATAACGCATTTTGGAAACAACAACAACAACAGAAAAGACTGCATCAAAGAACTGACTGAAACAGTGAACTTCTGCTCAAAACAGTCAACTTCCCCATGGAAAATATTGAGAATGACTAAGAGATGAAAAGCATGTCTAGCAGAATGCATGAGCTCTGGCGGGGTGGGGGAATGAGTGGGAACACGGGTCTAGATTTGTTAAAAATAAATAAATAAATAAATTTATGTGAAAAAAAACAAAGTTAATCTACAAAAATCAGTAGCCTTCCTTTATGTCAACAACAAAAAATTCGACAAGGAATACAGGGAGACATTCCCATTCACAATAGTCTAAAAAATATCTCAAAACAAACCTGACTAAAGACACTAAAGATCTCTACAATCAAAATTTTAAATTCGTGATGAAGGAGATAGATGAAGACATCAGAAGATGGAAGGATCTCTCACGCTCATGGATTGGAATAATTAATATAGTAAAAATGACTATCCTACCCAAAGCAATATATAGATTTAATGCAATCCCAATTAAAATCCCTAAGACTTTCTTCACAGAATTGGAAAAATATCCTAAAATTCATATGGAAAACCAAAAGACTCCAGGTAGCCAAAGCATCCCTGAGCACAAAGAGCAATGCGGGGGGTAGTACCATACCAGAATTCAAATTATATTACAGGGCTATAACCATAAAAACAGCACAAAAACTAGCACAGAAACAAAACCGTAGATCAATGGAACAAAATTGAAGATCCAAACTTGAGCACATGAAATTTCAGCCACCTCATATTTGACAAAGGGGCCAAGAAGACTCAGTGGAGGAAAGACAGCATCTTCAGCAAATGGTGCTGGCCAAACTGGATCACCACTTGTAGAAAAAGAAAATTAAAGCCCTACTTTTCACCCTGTAAAAAATCAGCTCCAAATGGATCAAAGACTTCAATGTGAAACCTGAAACTCTGAAAATGATAGGAGAAAACGTTGGCAGTAATCTACAAAATACAGGGGGTAGGAAAAGACTTTCTAAATCAGACAGCAGTTGTGCAGGAAATAAGATCAACAATCAACAAGTGTGACTTCATTAAACTAAAAGGTTTCTGTACAGTGAAAATAACAAAGAAGTGAAGAGAAAACCTGCAGAATAGGAGGAAACCTCACCAGCGACACATTTGACAGAGGTCTAACAACAAGATTGCATAAATTACTCAAAAAGCAAAAGAGCAAGAAAACAATTGACCCAATCAGAAGATGGAGTAAAGAGCTGAACAGACACTTCACAAATGAAGAAGTAAAAATGGCTGAGAAACATCTTCAAAAGTGTTGAATATCACTAGCAATTAAGGAAATGCAAATTAAAACCACTTTAAGATTTCATCTTACCCCAGTAAGACTGGCTATAATCAAGAAAACAAATCATACCAAATGCTGGAGAGGTTGTGGGTAATGGGGAACACTCATCCACTGCTGGTGGTAATGCAAATTCGTGCAACCCCTTTAAAAGGCTCAAAATGAACCTACCACTTGACCTAGTCATACCACTTCTGGGTATATACCTAGAAGGTTCATCATATTGCAGGCATACGCACACAACCATGTTTATTGCAACTCTCTTTACAGTAGTGAAGATCTGGGAGCAACCCAATTGTCCCTTAACTGGTGAGTAGATAATGAAAATGTGGTACATTTCTACAATGTATAAATGTATGCAGATCTATGCAGGTAAAGAAATATGACATCATGAAATTTGCAGGTAAACGGATAGAACTAGAAGCTGTTATGCTAAGTGAAGTAACACAGTCCCAGAAAGAAAAAAGATGTCTGGTGTCCCTCATTTGTGGATCCTAGAACCAAATACTTATATGCAAGTCAAGTATGATGTTACTATTTTCTAGTTTTGAAGGTTCTAAGATTTATGAGAAAGAATCAATCTCTTTTTTGAAAGTACATTAAAATATACATCAACTTGCTATGTAACCTGAGAATGTAAAATTATATTTCTTTATACCTGCATGCAAAATTACTGTTAAAATATGAATTCCAAACGTGTTTTAGAATTAACCTATAGCAAAGCTCATGATATCATCTTTCTTTACTGCTGCATAGAACTCCATTGTGTAGATGTACCACATTTTCTCTATCCACTCATCAGTTGAGGGGCATTTGGGTTGGTTCCAGCTCCTTGCTACTGTGAAGAGAGCTGAAATAAACATGGTCATGCATGTATCTCTGTGGTGGGGTGAGTCTTGAGGGTACATGCCTAGGAGTGGTATGGCTGGGTCAGGTGGTAAGTTCATTCCAAGTCTTCCAAGGGTTCTCCACACTGCTTTCCATCATGGCTATACGAGTTTACATTCCCACCAGCAGTGGATGAGTGTTCCCCTTTCCCCACAACCTCTCCAGCACTTGGTATCATTTGTTTTCTTGATCCTAGCCAGTCTTATTGGAGTAAGACCATATCTTAAAGTGGTTTTGATTTGCATTTCCTTAATGATTAGTGATGTTGAACACTTCTTAAGATGTTTCCCAGCCATCTCTAATTCCTCACTTGTGAAGTCTCTGTTCAGCTCTTTGCTCCATCTATTGAGTGGGTCATTTGTTTTCTTTCTTCTTTTTGAGTAGTTTATATATTCTGGAAATCAATGCTTTGTCAGATGTTTCTGTGGTGAAGGTTTCCTCCCACTCTGTGGGATTTCTCTTCACTTCCTTGATTGTTTCTTTTGATGTACAGAAGCTTTTGAGTTTAATGAGGTGCCATTTGTCAATTGTTGACATTAATTCTTGTGCAGCTGCTGTCTGATTTAGGAAGTCTTTTTCTATGCCTATGTCTTGTAGTCTGCTGCCAACTTTTTCTTCTATCGCTTTCAGAGTTTTGGGCTTCACGTTGAGGTCTTTGATCCATCTAGAGTTGACTTTTGTACAGGGTGAGAGGTCTGTCTTTAAACCTCTAGACAGTCAACAGAAAGCCATTACAGGCATCAGATGCATTAATTTATTTTAGAAGTACTTTGAGTAATGCTCCCAGCTTGGTTAGCATAAGCGTTTTTATACTTTTTCTGAGCTAGCTTGCGTCCACTGAGGATGACCACCTACACATTGGCCAAGTGCATCTCTCTTGCATTGTGCTTGGTTGGGAATTAGCAAGGGGGAGATCTTGGAGTGTCGGAGCTCACTTCTCTGGTGGCTTCCAGTGACATGGAATTTTTCCTAGTTTTGACTCTAGTTTTGATTGTGTGTATGTGCTTTTATTGAGAGCAAAAAGAGGATGATAAAAGAATAGATGAGTTACTTACCAGCGTTTTACAATGAAGACCACTGGGCAGGTTTTGAAGATGGCCTCTCTTCTGAGTTTCAGACTCGGAGATTGCTGATTTTAATATACTTGCCCTGAACATGACTTGCATTTCATGCATGGCATGTGCTATTGTCCCCATATGGCTTACCTTGCTTTTGGTACTTCTACATTCTCCATCTAAGAGAAACCTCATGGCTGGCCCATATAGCTGGGAGCTGGTGTATAAATATCCCAAGCTATGTAACACTGTAAAAACCTGTAGCTGTATGTTCATCACTTTCTCCCACAATTCACAGGGCCCACCATGTATTGGGTATGTTGTGCAATACCTGTACTTGCTGCTTTGTCCAGTGTCTCTACCCTCATAGTCATGTTTTCTTTGAGTTCTACCAGAGACTTAAGCATGATGCTGCTGATGGTCTAGCCTGTTGTCCTCTCAGTGTGTACACAGTGAATTAGAACAACCTTCCTCAATCCAATTACATGACTCATTTATGCTCATTCACTCAAAATGTTTTTCCTCAATCATCAAGGACTTTCAGTGATGTGATGTGAGCTGTGCATCTTTCTGTATGGATTTCTTGTTTGAAACACAAGCTTGAGGAGTAGGTACACTACAAGGTCAGCTCTGAAGGGTTTTACTCACATATAATATATCACATATGAAAATGTGACCATCTCTGTGATCATTTACATTGATTTTTTTCAGGATACCAGGGCCATAGTATATTTTAGGTTAAAATTCGCATTCAGCATGCTATCTTTTTTATTTTTAATGCTTTCTTCATTGATGGATCAAACAAAAATTGATTCAGTACTTGCTCTGATTAGGTTTATAATAGAATTGTGAACTATGTGGTGAGATGAGTATTTAGGGAAGAGATAAAATTCTAATACCATTATATTTTATTTTTCAGAGCCAAGGACCAAACCTAAAGCCTTTCACTTGCTAGGCAAGTAGTCTACCACTGAACTAAATATCCAACCCCTTCAAATGCCTTAATATTTTTATTAGCCCTTGAAAACCATCCCTTCAGAAAGAAAGATACTTTCTCTGTCTCAAATGCCCCAGATATTTTACCTCTACTCTTCAGATGTGACTTATATTTCATCTTGCCAATTATTTTTGTAAACTTTTCTCTAAACGCCTCTTCTAGATTACATTCTCCTTGAAGGAGCTAGCTTTGTTTCTCTCATATTGTCTAAAGTATGCTCAGTGTAAAAGAATAGCCACATAAATGTATCTTTTATGATACTCATAAAAATTAAATTGCTTCTGATGAGACTTCTTTACCACTTTCACATCCTCTTATAGTTTATTGAAATCATCTTGAGTTTATTTCATATTGCCTAGACATTCATTATTTAGAGAAGCAAAATAGGTAGATTCCATCTTCCTTTCAGAGAGTCCCCAGTAACTTATTCAAAGATTCCAAGATGATTTTCCACTCAGAATTGGCATCCAAGCAGATGACCAATAGGTTTCTTCCCAATGCTTAAATCCTATAAATTAGTTATTAGGGGAAACACAGGCTTATTGACAGCCAGGCAAGACCACTGACAGAGAACTTTCTTCTTGTGCTATTAAGAACACATCCCATTTTGCTTATATTACCTCAGTGGTCATAAAAAGCATCTCCAAATGATGAGTCCATATAGATAATTCTACTATTAAAATCTAATATCATTGCTAGGATGGAGTTTAACTCTTCAAGCCCCATGGAATTTGGTGATGTTTCACAACTAACTGTATGATCTAGTATATTTAATGAATTCCCCTAAGGCAATGTGAAAAATCACATGGGCTTCTTGTTTGTCTGGATTTTTAAATGTAGTGAATGTGGAAATGAGTGGAGGCTGAGTAGGTTTGAGGTGAGTGCAGGGATGTGAAGTGTGAGTCATCTTTATTACTCACTTGGTGTCATTCTCCTTTCATAGTGGTACCTGGCTTCATGTAGGGGAGGACAGTTCTCACATGAGCCAGAAAATGATTAGAGATGATGTTGTTTGCTGTGATTTCTCTTTTTTAAAAAAATATTTGTTAATTATTTTTATTTTATGTGTATGAGTGTGCTGTTTGTATGTGTGTAGGTGCACCTATGTCATTCAATGCCTGTGGAGTCAGAAGAGGGTAGATCCCCTGGAACAGGGGATTACAAATGGTTGTTACAGATGGTTGTCACCTGCCACTAGGGTGCTGGGAATCAAACCCATGTCCTCTGCAAGAACATTGGCAGTGCTCTTAACCACTGAACCATCTCTTCAGCCCCTCTGTGATTTCTCTTAATTTGGTCTTGAAGTCTGTCTGGAGAGCACTCAGTCACAGTAACGCTTCTTAAAGAGCTGTGATGAGGAGGTGGACTGGGCGCAGATGTGTGTCAGGTGAGAGGCAGAGGAGGGGGCATTACAAAATGCAGGAGATAGCAGAACAAGATCAGGCAGCTGTTTTACTTAGGTTCTGGGGAGAGGGAAGCTCCAGGGACAAGAAGAAGTCCAGATACAGCAGGCTGCAGTACCAGGAGGAAGAGAGAGGGGGACTGAGGGACCAAGTTTTAGGGTTGCCCACAGCCATTGTCCTTGACTTTACTGTAGGAGTGGAGGACCAGGCAGCTAGGAAAATGGATATGAAATGGGGAGCATGTTCACCTGATTCTCGTGTTGACATTGAGCTTTACTGAGGTGGAAATTGTGGGGTGTGCTGGGTTTGGGGTAATTGGAATGAGTGATATTAAGGCCACATCATAAACCACCTTATAGAGACAGGAGAAGTTTTAATTAGCCAGAAACCATGGCATACAACTGGGTTCCAAATGACTAGCATCAGACCTAAAATGGATGCGAAGATAACATAGAATGATAAGAATTTTTTAAAAAATTAAAAAAGAATTAATGACTATTAATTGGAATAGGCATTAAACATCTCAGGTCAAGTCAAATTTCAGGGGGAGAAGCCGGGCGTGGTGGCGCACGCCTTTAATCCCCAGCACTTGGGAGGCAGAGGCAGGCTGATCTTTGTGAGTTCAAGGCCAGCCTGGTCTACAGAGCGAGTTCCAGGACAGCTGGGGCTACAGGGAGACCCTGTCTCAAAAAGACCAAAAAAAAAAAAAAATTTCAGGGGGGAGATGCAGCAAATGGGACACAGGAAGGAAGGCCAGCAGGTGCTGGAACTTAGGAGGGTGCTAAGCTTGCTAGGCTAACCACACATACGGTTTCACTTGATTGTCAAAAAACTTCTGCAAGGCAGGCATCTTCTCAGGTCTACAGATGGGTTTGCTGAAAGTAGAGATAAACTCTGCGCAGATCACATAGCTTGTAAATGTCAGAGCCAGTGCCACCCCAGAAATGGCTGCTTCCCCAACCCTTGATTTTAACAGGAGAGAGAAAGAGAGAGAAAAAAAAAAAAAAAAAAAAAGGCCAGGGAGAAGGAAGACGAAAAGGAAGGGGAGGAGAGACAGGGAGGACAATGTAAGAATCAAGGGATGATGGTAGTGTCTAAGGACCACGGGAACTGTAAGGGCAGGCAGGGATGGGAATGCAATAGACATCCCCCATCACACAGTGAGTACAGTTCCACCGGAGGACACTGTGTACCATTGCTTGTAGTCACCTGATTTGGCATAAACAAAAGATTGTTATTTCAACTCAGTTACTTCAGGAAAAGGGGAATGGAAAAGCATTAAGACCGTCTTGAAATGACAAAATAGATGCTTGAAGAGGGAAAACTATTTTTGACATTTTCGCTTTTAGCAAATGCTTATGGCATTTCACTTGTTGGCCTCCACTGACCATGACTGCAATGTGACTAATCAGATCCTGAAAACAATTATTTAAAGATGCTCCCTTTCAAGGAAACAAACCAATTAGATTTAGAGTCCCAGTTTCTGCCATGGAGTTGGGGGAGACAGCCAGTGCTCAGGACCCTATGGGTGGGGAGCTGGCAGCTGCCAGGTGGATGGGTGGTGGGCAGTGGGGAGCTGGCAGCTGCCAGGTGGATGGGTGGTGGGCGGTGGGGAGCTGGCAGCTGCCAGGTGGATGGGTGGTGGGCAGTGGGGAGCTGGCAGCTGCCAGGTGGATGGGTGGTGGGCGGTGGGGAGCTGGCAGCTGCCAGGTGGATGGGTGGTGGGCAGTGGGGAGCTGGCAGCTGCCAGGTGGATGGGTGGTGGGCAGTTGGGAGCTGGCAGCTGCCAGGTGGAGGCCTGGGTGCTTCACTTCTGTTACCTGCATGGCTGCCAGGGTACCAGGCTCTCTGGAGGGCTCAGAGGCCTTGATGGTTAACGCACAGTTTGTAAATGCACTTGTATTCATGAAGAGCGCATCAGGATGCATTATTAATGCTGGACTGAGAGGGATAACAAGGGGCTTTTGTGGTTGATGCAGTAAACTGTGTTTTCACTTAAGAGTGGAATATAGTAAATACAAATTGATGATACAGACAATAGTAGTCATAAAACCACAGCACAGGCAGGCTGACAAGAAAGGTCTGGAGCCAATTTGCAGCTAATTTGATGGTAAAGGTTTCCCTTTAAGAAGCTTCTAGCCTGGATAAATGGGTGTTTACAAATACTCTAGTTACTGCAGAAACTGCACCAAGAGCTCTCTAATTGCCATGGTCTAGGAAAGCTAACTTGTTCTTCAGATATGGTTTGGCCTATTAAGCTATTTAATGGTTACTATTTTGGGAATACAAGTTTTTTTTTTTTTTTTTTTTTTGGTCTTTTTGAGACAGGGTTTCCCTGTAGCCCCAGCTGTCCTGGAACTCGCTCTGTAGACCAGGCTGGCCTTGAATTCACAAAGATCCGCCTGCCTCTGCCTCCCAAGTGCTAGGATTAAAGGCGTGCACCACCACGCCCAGCGGGAATACAAGTTTTAAGTAGTATAATTAGAACATAATAAATTGAAAAAAAATCCCAGTATTTCTGACAACAGAAAGATGTTCTTTTTTTATGATTTTTTTATTTTAATTTATTTTTATTGTTATTAAACTTTTTCCATACGTCATTTCTCCATCGAATCTAGAGTCCCTTCCCTGTCCATGCCCCCACCCCACCCGAGTCCCCGCGCTCTGCCACACATGTCCTCCATCTCTTTCCGAGTCCTTCCAGAGGTTTTTATTTGTCTGTTTGTTTGTTTCTTTTGTTTTTTTCTAGTTCTTTCTTTTTATTTTATTTTAAGTTGAACTTTAGAGTACACATAGAATCAAAGTAACATAAATTAAAATTGTGATACCAAAAATAGCATTAAAATACAGTAATACTTTAACATGGAAATTCGATTTTTTTCTCCAACTTGTATTGCTTCAATACATATATACATATCATCTGAGTTGGAGGATTTTCTTTCTTTTTTTAACCAAAAGATGTCATGTTGTCCCCAAGGAGGTGCTTGAAGGTTCCTACTTGGCAAACCAAAACAACCATCAATCCTGCCTCTGTGCTCCACACTGGGGTCCCTTCCCCCCCATGGTCACCCAAATGAGGTCCAGCAAGCATGTGTCCTGTCTTATTCTCTCCAACTTGTAATATATATATATATATATATTCACCTGAATTGGAGTATTTTCTTTTTCTTTCTTTTTTTTTTGCTAAAAGATGTCATGTTTTCCTTAAGGAGGTGTTTGAAGGTTCCTCCTTGGCAAGCCCAAACAACCATCAATCTTGCCCTTGTGCTCCACCCTGGGGTCTTTCCCTCCCATGGTCACCCAAATAAGGTTCCATAAGCACGTGTCCTGTCTTGATCTTCCTGTTCTGGCCTCCATGATACAGCCTGAGTAGTACAACAATGGCAGTCTGTACTCTGATGAGGCTGAAATCCCAGTAGAATATGCTTTTTTTTTTACTATGAAATGTGGGCCACCATGAAAAGACCGATTGAATGCATTATACACACAAAGGAAGGAGAAGAATCTCAGGTGAATGGCATTGACCAGATCTTTAACAGGATTACAAAAAGAAAAAAGGAAACTTCCCTGAATTAAGGAAAGACATACCTGTAGAGACACACACACACACACACACACAAAAAAAAGCCCATAAAGAACATCAATTAGACAGGGAATTTCTCTTAATTGACCACATTTTAGGGTACAAAACAAACCTCAACAAATACAAAATAGATTAAAATAAGCCCATACATTCTATCAGACCACAATGCAACAAAGCTTAAAATCAACAGCAAAAGAAGGCCTAGTGAGTACACAAATTCATAGAGAATGAAGAACACACTCCTGAAAGAAAATGCTACATGAAGAAGAGATCATTGGCTTAAACAGACCTGTAACAAATAAGGAAATTGAAACAGCAATATAAAAATTCCAAACTAAAACAAGCCAAGGCCCAGGTTGATTCAAAGCTAATTGTACCAAACATTCAAAGATCTACAATCCAATATTATTAACTTATTCAAAAAGATAGAAATAGAGGGAAAACTCCCATACTCTTTCTATGATGCTAGTATCACTCTAATACCAAAATAGGAAAAGACACAAGAAAAAAATGCCCATAACCATAATGAGCATAAATATAAAAATTCTCAACAAAATACTCTCAAAGTGCATACAGATGCACATCAAAAAGATCATCCACCATGATCAAATTGGCTTTATTCCAGAGATGCAGGGATCATTCAATATACATAAATCAATAGTTGTAATAACTAATATAAATGGAATTCATCACATGGTCATCTCAATAAATACAGAAAAGGCCTTTGACAAAATCCAACATGCAATTATTTTAAAAGTTTTCCAGGAAACAGGACTGTAGGGAACATATTTCAACATAATTAGAACAATGTATAATAAACCCATATCTAATGTATAGAAATCATATTCTAAATGGAGAAAAACTGGAAACATTTCAATTAATATCAGAAAACAGACAAGGCTATGTCCACTACACTGCTTTACAATGTAGTGCTTGAAAGTATTGCTAGAGCAATAAAACAAGAGAAGGAATTTAAAGGAATACTAATTGGAAAAGAAGCTAAATTATACCTTTTTTGAACATGATATGATGTTAATAAATTAGAGATCCCAAAATTTCCACAAGAAAACAGCTAGAAATTATCCAAAATTTCAGCAAAGTAGGAGGTTACAAAATCAACTTACAAAAATTAGTAGCCTCTCTATAAGCAAATAACAAGCAATCAGAAAAAGCATTCATGGAAATCCTCCCATTCACAATAGCTTCAAAAAAATAAGATATCTAGGGGAAAACCTAACCGAAGTTATTAAACATCTGCACAATGAAAATTTAAAATCTTTGAAGAAAGATATAGAAGACACAAAGAGATAAAAAGACCTCCTGTGTTCATGGTTTGGTAGAAATAATACTGTGAAAATGATGATCCTACCAAAAGAAATCTGTACATTCAGTGTAATGCCAATCAAAATCCCAATGGCGTTCTTCACAGGACTAGAAAAAAACATCCTAAAATTCATATGGAATCACATATTACCCCAGATACAAGCTAGATCCACAAATCAGTGAGAAGATATTTCACTTGTTTTTCTGAGACTCTGTTACTTTACTTAGTATAACAGTTTCTAGTTCCATCCATTTACCTGCAAATTTTATCTTTCCTTACCTCTGAGAAGGACTCCACTATGTAAATGTACCACACTTACATTAGTCATTTGTTAGTTGAGGGACATTTAGATTTTTTTCCATTTCTTAACTATTGTAAAAAGAGCAGCAACATAAATGAATATTCAAGTATCTTTATAGTAGAATGAGTCATGACTGAATCACATGGTACATTCGTTTTTAGTTTTCTTAAGAGTTCTCTACCCTGCTTTCCACAGTGGAGTCAAGGGTTTGCAAGCCCTATAGCAGTGAATGAGCATTCATCTTTCCCCACTTCCTTGCCAGCATTTGGTATATTTTTGTTCTCTTGATCTTAGTCAGACTGACTGGAGTAAGATAAGAATCTAAACAGGATTTAATTGATTAGCATTTCCCTTTTTACTAAGGATGTTGAACACTTTTAAAGGTGCTTCTTAGCCATTTTTATGTCTTTACTTGGATCTCTTTTCAGGTCCTTAACCCATTTTTACTGGGACATCTATTTTCTTGTTTTTTTTTTTTTTNGGCTTAAGTCTCATTAGTGGCTCTCCAAGACTTCCCTGAACAGGAAATATCTCTCCAAGAATCCTCCAAACCTTCAATGCCAGATGGGGACTACTGAGATACCCAGCTTGTGGACCAAACAGCTAAGGGGATGTCAGCCTCATCAGAATATAGACTGCCATTGTTGGACTATCTGGGCTGTATCATGGAGTCCAGTGCAGGGGGATCGAGACAGGATGTGTTCTTGCTGGACTTCATTTGGGGGACCATGGGAGGGAAAGACCCCAATGTGGAGCAAAAGTGCAGGATTGATGGTTGTTTGGAATTGCCAAGGAGGAAACCTTGAGCACATCCTTAAGGAAAACATGACATCTTTTAGGAAAAAAGAAAATCCTCCAATTCAAGTTATATGTGTATGTATTTATGTATGTATATATAATTATGTATATACATATATATATATATATACTGTAGCAATCCACGTTGGAGAGAACAACAACAAAAGAAGTGAAAATAAAAACTCTGGAAAGACTAAGAAAAATATGCAGGACATGTATGGCAGAGTGTGGGGACTCAGGTGGGGTGGGGGGCATGGAAAGGGAAGTGACTCTAGATTCTCTTGAGAAATGATGTATGACCTAGGGAAAAAGTTTTATAACAATAAAAAAAGAAAGATAAGGTCTACTTTTATTCTTTTACACGTGGACATTCAGTTTTTCCAGCACCATTCGTTGAAGATTCTGTCTTTCCTCCATTGTTGGTTCTTGGCACCTTTTTCAAATATCAGGTGGTTGAAGTTATATGTACTCATGTTTGGGTCTTCAGTTATATTTCATTGATCATTGTGTATGTTTGTGTGCCAATAGAAAGATGTTGTTCTTAGCTAGGCAGTGCCTTTTCATTCTCTTGCTCTCCTATAAGACCTGGATGGTATGAAAACTATATGGTTTTCCACAAATAGGGAACATGTGCAGAAACAGGCAGTGTGGACTGTCAGGCCCCCAGTTCATTGGTCCTTGATACATGAGTCATCAGAGAGCACACGGAGACATTTCTGGATGCTCATTCCTTAATACTCCCCAGCTACAGGAGCCTTTGCCGTGGGACATGACCCTTTAAAGGTAGTTCTCACTCTCCTTAACTGGGGGAAGGAGTGTAATAGCAATAAGGAGAGGAGAGAAAAAAAAAGTGGAATTCCAATACACTCTTCCCCATCATGCCAGTCAACCACAGGCTTCCTTACCAATGCACCAGAGCAGCTCTCTGTGAAGCCCTGAAAAGAACATTCAAGGTCAAGACATGGGAGCTAAGCAGCAATTCCCATATGGATCCATTTCTCTTTTTTATTATTTTTTAAGAGAACCACAATATAAGAGCACAGTTGGTTTCAGGATACATTGATGTTGTTCAGTTTGCCATATAATTAGGTAATTGGTGCTAGCATCCACAGATGAGGGATACCATTCATTGTTTGTTTTTCTGGGACTGTGTTACTTCACTCAGCATATCTTCTACCTCCAGCCATTTACCTGCAAAGCTCATGATGTCATCTTTCTTTACCACTGCATAGAACTCCATTGTGTAGATGTACCACATTTTTTCTTTTTTTTAAATTTATTTCTGTATGTGTATCAATGTACTGTCTGCATGCAGGTTTGTGCACCCGTGTCGTGCAATGCCTCGGAGGTCAGAAGAAGGTGTCGGATTCCCCTGGAACTGGAGTTCTCCTGGAATTGGAGTTTCAGACGGTTCTTGGCCACCATGTGGGTGCTGGGGATCGAACCCGGGTCCTCTGTAAGAGCGGTCGGCACTCTTAACCGCTAGGCCATCTCTCCAGCCCATTTTTTCTACCCACTTGTCAGTTGAGGGGCACTTGGATTGGTTCCAGATCCTTGCTATTGTGAAGAGAGCTGCAATAAACATGGCTGTGCATGTATCTCTGTGGTAAGATGAGTCTTGTGGGTACATGCCCAGGAGTGGTATGGCTGGGTCAGGTGGCAAGTTCATTCCAAGTCTTCCAAGGGTTCTCCACACTGCTTTCCATAGTGGCTGTACGGGCTTACATTCCCACTAGCAGTGGATGAGTGTTCCCCTTTCCCCACAACCTCTCCAGCACTTGGTATCATTTGTTTTCTTGATCCTAGCCAGTCTTATTGGAGTAAGATGATATCTTAAAGTGGTTTTAATTTGCATTTTCTTAATTATTAGCGACATTGAACACTTCTTAAGATGTTTCTCAGCCATCTCTAAGTCCTCACTTGTGAAGTCTCTGTTCAGCTCTTTGCTCCATCTCAATACAGTGGGTCATTTGTTTTCTTTCTTCTTTGTTTTTTGTGTAGTTTATATATTCTGGAAATCAATGCTTCATCAGATGTTTCTGTGGTGAAGGTTTCCTCCCACTCTGTGGGATTTCACTTCACTTCCTTGTTTGTTTCTTTTGATGTACAGAAGCTTTTGAGTTTAATGAGGTCCCATTTGTCAATTGTCGACCTTAATTCTTGTGCAACTGCTGTCTGATTTAGGAAGTCTTTTCCTATGCCTATGTCTTCTAGTCTGCTGACAACTTTTTTCTTCTATTGCCTTCAGAGTTTGGGGTTTCATGCTGAGGTCTTTAATCCATCTGGAGCTGACTTTTGTACAGGGCGAGAGGTAGGGGTTTAATTTCATTCTTCTACAAGTGGCAATCCTGTTTTGCCAACACCATTTGCTGAAGATAATGTCTTTCCTCCACTGAGTCTTTTTGGCCTCCTTGTCAAATATGAGATGGCTGAAATTGTATGTGCTCAAGTTTGGATCTTCAGTTTTGTTCCATTGGTCAATAGGTCTGTTTTTGTGCCAGTACCAAGCTGTTTTTATGACTACAGCCCTGTAGTATAGTTTGAAGTCTGGTATAGAGATCCCTCCTGTGTTGCTCTTTTCACTCAGGGTTATTTTGGCTATTCAGGATCTTTTGTTTTTCCAAATGAAATTAAGGACTTTTTTTCTAAGCCTGTGAAGAAACTCTTGGGGATTTTAATTGGGATTTGAATCTATACAAGAGTTTGGGTAGAATGGACATTTTTACTATATTAATTTTCCCAGTCCATGAGCATGGGAGGTCTTTCCATCTTCTGATGTCTTCTTCAGTTTCCTTCTTCAAGGGTTTAAAAATTTTGTTGCAGAGATCTTTGGTGTTTTTGGTGAGGTTTGTTCCTTGGTATTTTATTGTTTTTGAGGCTATTGTAAGTGGGAAGTTCTCCTTGAATTCCTTCTTCAGTTGCTTGTTGTTGGTGTAAAGAAAAGCTACTGATTTTTCTAGGTTAATTTTGTATCCTGCCACTTTACTGAAGCTCTTAATCATTTCTAGGAGTTTTCTGGTGGAGTTTTTAGCATCCCTTAAGTAAACAATCATATCATCAGCAGAAAGGGATAGCTTGACTTCCTCTTTTCCAATTAGTACTCCTTTAATTTCCTTTTCTTGCCTTATTGCCCTAGCAAGTGTTTCAAGCACTATATTGAAGAGGAGTGGTGACAGGGGGCAGCCTTGCCAAGTTCCTACCTTTGCAGGGAATGCTTCTGTTGTTTCCCCATTTAGGATGAAATTGGCTGTGGGTTTCCTGTATGCAGCTTTGATTACATTGAGGAATGATCCTTCCAATCCAATTCCCTCTAGGACTTTAAGCATGAAGGGATGCTGGATTTTGTCAAAGGCTTTTTCTGCCTCAATTGAGATGATTGTATGGTTTTTGTCTTTCAGTCCATTTATATGTTTGATGATATTTATTGATTTTCATATGCCGAACCATCTCTGGTATGAATCCAATTTGGTCATGATGGATGATCTTCTTGATGTGGATCTGTATGCGATTTGCCAGTATCTTGTTTAGAATTTTGGCATCTGTGTTCATTAATGAGATGAGTTCTTTTTGTATTTATGGAGGTTTCTTCTGTGTCTTAGTATGTGGTCAATTTTGGAGAATGTTCCGTGGGGCGCTGAGTAGAAAATGTATTCTCTGGTATTAGGGTGGACTGTTTGGTAGATGTCTGTGAGGTCCATTTGGTATATCATATCATTCAGTTCAGATGTTTCTCTCTTTATTCTTTGTCCAGTTGACCTGTCCACAGGACTCAATGGGGTATTGAAGTCCCCTACTATGAGTGTACTGTGGTTAATCTGTGCCTTGTGGTCCTGGAGAATTGTCTTTATAAACTTTGGTGCACCAGAATTTGGGGCATATATAGTCATAATTGTGAAATCTTCATGGTGAATTGTTCCTTCGATAACAATGTAATGGCCCTCTTTGTCTCTTCTGATTTCTTTTACTTTGAAGTCTATTTTGTCTGATATTAAAATAGCAACACCTGCTTTCTTTTTGGTACCATTTGCTTGGAATATTTTTTTCCATCCTTTCAATTTAAGGTGGTGCCTATCCTTGAAGTAAGATGTGTTTCTTGTAGACAACACATTGATGGGTTCTGTTTCCTAATCTAATCTCCCAGTCTATGTCTTTTGATTAGGGAGTTTAGTCCATTAATATTTAAGGTTATGACTGATAGGTTTGTGTTGCTTCCTTTCACCTTATTATCCATTTGCAGTTTTGGTTTAGGTTTCTACTTCTGCAGTTATTCTTTTATTGATTTCTCTTTCTAGGTGCCTGGAGATGGTTGCTCCTTTCTTCTGTCCTCTGAATTTCTTCAAGTATTCTCTGAAGGGTTGTTTTTCTGGACATGTATTCTTTCATCTTGTTTATGTCATGGAAGATTTTTTTCTCTCCTTCAACTATAATCAACATTTTTTTCTGGGTATAGTAACCTGGGTTGGCGGATCCATTTCTCTACAGGGAATATCACTTACAACAGCTAATCTAAAATATATAACATTACAGATAGGATAGGATATTTATCAATTGTTTCCCGTGTAGTTATCACAATGCTCTATGATATTAGAGGAGGAGCATGCCTTCACCCAAAATTCCATCTTCACCACACTGAGTAATAACTACTAATTACAAACAAGAACAAAACCACATGCTCCTAAAATGGAAGACGTGGGTTGATAGTGCTTATATCTCAGGTAAAATGCAGCATATTTAAAATTTTTTATTTTTATGTTATGTATGAGTATGTATGACCATGTATGTAAGTGTATGCATATCATGCAATTCCTACAGAGGTCAGAAGGGAGTGTTCCCCTGGAAATGGAGTTGAGGCTGGCTGTTAGCTGCCATGTTGGTACTGGGATCCAAATCCCAGTTCTCTGTAAGAACTGCCAATGCTCTTAACCACTGAGCCATCTCTGCAGCCCAAATGCAGTATATTTTTTTTGATGTTTTGTGTATTTTGGACATCATTTTCAGTTCAATTTAGACAAATTCCCCTTTCCCTTCCCCCCACCCCATCCATCCCAGATCATGCATCCTGCCATACATATCCTGCATCTTTCTCTCAGTCTTTTAAAAGTTTTTCTCTGCAAAGGTTTATTGTTTTGGGCAGAATGTAACTATATCAGTCTGTTCTTTGACCCAGTCCTTATGTTGTTGTGTTTCCCTCCCTATTGTATTGCTCCAAAATAATGCAGCATATTTTAAAGTAGAGCTTTAGATTTTTCACAAAACAAAGAGCAACAGGGGTTTTACTGCTTATTACTTATTTTTATAAAAATATAATTTTATAAGTATGAATATTTTGCCTCCGTGGATGTAAATTCACTGTGTTCGTAATGCCTGTGGAGCCCAAGACAGGGCACGAGATCCCCTGGAACTGAAGTTAAGGACATTGTTAGCCACTGTGTAGGGTGCTGGGAACTGAACACAGGTCTTCTGCAAGAACAGCCAGTGTTCTTAATTACTGAGCCATCTTTCATTCCTTTTATTTCCATAAGACAGAAGTTCATTTAAAAAGTTGGGAAATATCTTTGGAGAAATTTCTCCCTAAATCATAGAAAATATTCATTGTAAACATTTCATTTGTGCAGTATCAGGACCTGCTAGCCACTGAGATGACCTATCCATTTGCTTCAGTCTTTCTACCATATTCATCTCTCTCTGTCTCTTTTTCTACATCTCAGGAAGTTTCACTCATGAAGTCTTACTCAGGAAGCAGAAAGAAGCAGTGTGGACGGTCAGTCCCCAGTTCATTAGTCCTTTATGTATGTATCACCATAGAGTGCTCAGAGACTTTCCTGCCTGTTCCTTCCTTGCTACTCCCAGGGTATAGGAGTTGATGACCATTTAGAGGTAGTTCTCACTCTGTTATTAACTGTGGGGGAGAGTGTAATAGTAAGCAACAGGGAGAAGAGAGAGGGATGGGCATGACCCATTCCCAGTGGGAAGCTACCCTTAGTATAAATGCACATTCTGTCATAAGCACTGCCCAATATAAATATCTGTGATCTCTTTTCCTTTCCACAGACCACAGAGAAGTATGTGGACTGCCATTTACACATTTAATTGTTCAGAGAACATGGTGCCGCTCTGAATAAAATGGCAGCACTATTGATCTCTGAGAAAAGGTAGATCTCTGAGAAAAGGTAGCTATTTAGAAGCATAGGTTATAGGCCTTCTCGTCAGACTATAGCTTTTATCAGATTGCCACAGCATTTATTATCCCAACCAGTGTTATATGTTTTCAGATTAGGCCTAGATGTATACACAATGTAAAATCGAAGAGAGAAGTATGTAACCTATGGTGTAGAATTCATGTTGAAGTTATGAAATTTCTGTCTCTGAACTATTATGGGGTAGATATTATAAAACAAGATAGCTTTCCATTATAGTCGTGCAGCTAACAAAGAATGAAATATTGGTAGATTTGGGGCAACAACATTTAGTGAAATAATCTTTTGCTTTATGAAATGTTTGTCCTCCTTCTACCCAAGGCCTAGGAAGCTGAGATCACCATCCTCACCCTGGAGAGAAGGTGATCTGTTCTTTCCATGTTGAGCTGTTGTCTCCCACACAGCCAGCTCCATTGTGGTGGAGCAGGACTCAGCAGAGCTTGGGTGATTCAGGGGAAGTGGGTGATGTTCCTTCCTGAAGTTTTCAGCCATGCACTTTTAGTACCCCTTTGGGCTTTGAGTTATGTGTTATTCATAGAATGTTTATGCCCTTACCAGATTTAAAGGTTGAAGCTCTAACCTTGATGTGACGGTATTTGAAGGTGAGACTTTTATAAGGTGATTGAGAAAATTAGTGATTAGGATTGATATTCTCATGAGAGCAGAGTCCCATATTGGGATTAGTGCTCTTATAAGCAGAGACAGCATGCTGCCCTGGTTTCTGTGCAGAGTGTATAAAGAAGAGATCATGCATAGTAGGATGGTGGCTTCTGAACAAAAAAGAGATGCCTTGCCACAACTCATTTATACTGGGACCCTGATCTAAGAGTTGTAGTGTCTACCACTGTGAGATGATAAATGTCTGTTGCTTAACCCACTTCCTCTATGGTATTTTCTTTTTTTTTTTTTAAATTAGTTTTTATTGATGCTTTGTGCATTTCATACATTTTTTCCAATTCAGTTCAGGCTTATTTCCCTTTCCCTCCCCCCCCACCCCCACCCCATCCCAGATCATGCATTCTGCCATAACTGTCCTGCATCTTTCTCTCAGTTTTTTTTTTTCATTTTTAGCTATAAGTGATAATCCATGAGTACAAGCATCCTTCATGCAAAACCTATCTGCAGGCTGTTGTGCCCAAACACCTACAGCCCCACCATCCAGTGGGGGGTGACAGGTTGTTTGTTCAATCAAGTTGATCAAATGAGTGTCCAGACTACATTGCTGTAGTTTCACCATTCACCCCAATCGCAGCCCTTACATTCTACCACGCCCCCTCTTCCGCAGGTTGTTCCCTAGGCTTAGAAAAGGGGCACAGGTGGATGAGAGGTAAAACAGTCCACTCTCTCTGGAGCTGTTGACTTGGACTCTGGTCAATTCTGGCTGTTTCCTTTCATGGGCTGACAGTTTGTCCAGGAATAACCTTTCGATCCTACTAATGAAGAACAAGCAATTAGATATATAGGTATTTTCTTATAGTATCCTGTGGTGGTTTGAATGAGAGCATCCCCCATGGGCTTCAAGTATTTGAACATTTTGTCCCCAGCTGATGGGGCTGTTTTGGGAGGTTTTAGATGGTGTGGCCATGCTGGGGGAAGTACCTCACTGGGGTGGGCTTGAGAGTTCTTAAGCCTTGCCAGATCTCCAGTTTCTCTCTGCTTCCTGTGCCTGCTTTGAAGATGTGAGCCTTGGCTTTCTGCTTCTTCTCTGGCAACCACCTGCTGCCATGCCTCCCTGGCATGATGGACTCTAATTCCTTAGGGACTGCAAACTCAAATAAACTCTTCTTTTTTTTTTTTTAAATTTTCTCTGCATATGAATGTACTGTCTGCATGTAGGTTTGTGCACCCATGTCATGCAATGCCGCGGAGGTCAGAAGAGGGTGTCAGATTCCCCTGGAACTGGAGTTCTCCTGGAATTGGAGTTACAGATGGTTCTTAGCTGCCATGTGGGTGATGGGGATCGAACCCAGGTCCTCTGCAAGAGCAGTCGGCACTCTTAACCACTAGGCTATCTCTCCAGCCCCAAACCCTTCTTTTTATAGGTTACCTTGGTCAGTGTTTCTATCACATCAACAGATTAGTAACTAAACCATAAATTGGCACCAGGAGAGGGGTGTTGGCCATGAAGAACCTGAGCGTGTGGGTTTTGGAGGAATGTGGAAGACTTTGGATGTTTGGGCTAGAAAAGCAGTTGATTGTTGTAAGCAGAGCTTAATGGACCATTCTAGTAGGAGCTTGGAGAGAGTAGTTCTGAGAGCAAAGTAGTTCCAGGGGGAAATAAGGACACAGCAACTGGGAAATTTTAGCAACAAGTCTGGTTGCTGTCTGCCCACAGGGCAGGACCACACCCAGCTAAGCCTCCATGTTGTGAAAGGAAAATGTTGCAGGTGTTTTCTAGTAGAAAACCATTGAAATGAAAAGCTTGGCAAGTTGACGAAGCAGGGTGGGTCCATTCCAAATTTGCAGTCAAACTTGGCAGTGTTGTTCATCTGGTGCTGGCTTTAGAGGCACGAAAGACAGGAGAGTGAAGGAGTCATTGGTTCTTCCTCAGGGGTTGGGTTTCAGAGAGCCAACAAGACCATGCAGTGTGGAGCATGGATGTCCCTGCATAAAGAAGGCCCTAACAAGCCATGAGGCCCGGATAGGCTATTGCATGAAGCTGTGAAGTTGAGGCTTGGTTGGCAGTGGAGACCCCCAAAAGACACTCATGATACCAGAGCTGTGAGACATCTACAAAGGAGAGCTGCATACAGGGAGTGGCATATGAGAGAGAGAGAGAGAGAGAGAGAGAGAGAGAGAGAGAGAGGTGTTGTATGCAGCAAAGCTGGAGAAGCAGAGCCATCCAAGTCCTTTGGAAGTAAAGTCCCAGAAGTCAGATGTAGAGCTCTTGGATTTGGTGTTTGCCTTGTTGGTTTTCCATCTTGTTCTGGTACTTCTGTATTTCCTCACTATGCCTCTATTCCTCCCTCTTGGAATAGGAATGTGTATTTGGTTCCACTTTTGGGGGGGAGTGTTTAATTTGTCTTTTGGTTTTACCAGGGCTTATAGTTAAGAGATTACTCTGAGTCTCAGAAGAGACTTTGGACTGTGAACTTTTGAATAGTGCTGAGACTGGTAAAGAGTATGGGGACTTTTAAGGTTGGACCAAGTGCATTTTGCATTTTATATGGTTATGAGCTTGTGGGGGACAGGGATTAAATTGTGGTGGTTTGAATGAGAATGTCCCCCATAGGCTCCAGGTATTTTGTCCCCAGTTGGTGGTGCTGATTTGGGAGGTCTTAGAAAGTGTGGCCATCCTGGAGGAAGCACATTCCTGGGGGTAGGCTTAGAGAGGTTTTTTTTTGTTTTTTTTTTGAGAGTTCTTTTTTTTAACAAAATGTTTTATTTATTATTTTAATTTTATGTAGTTCAGTGTATTGCCTGCATATATATAAGTGCCCCATGTCGTACAATGCCCATAGAGGTCAGAAGAGGGCTCAGATTCCCTAGAACTGGAGTTACAGAGAGTCGTTTAGCTACCATGCGGGTGCTGGAAATTGAACCCAGCTTCTCTGCAAGAGCAGTCAGTGATTTTAACTGCTGGGCCATCTCTCCATCCCCTAAGAGGGTTCTTAAGCCTTGTGGGATCTCTAACTTCTCTCTGCTTCCTGTGCCCGCTGGAAGAAGGGAACCTCTGCTTTCTGCTCTGCTTTCTGATGGACTCTAATTCCTCTCTGCCATGATGGACTCTAATTCCTCCATACCTGTAAGCTAAATAAACTCTTCTAAAAAAATTTTGCTTTGTTCAGTGTTTTTGTCACAGCAACAGAAAAGTAATGAATACATACCCTGAGCAGAATAAATGGGGGATTTCTTGTTCCCTAGAGCAGACAGAATGATGGCCACTCAAATGTTGCAGGCCCCAAATGCTAGAACTCTTAAATGCTAGCTATCCTATAAGGAAAAGGGTTTAATTTACAGATCTCTACATGGGGAAATGAACCCTTATTATCCAGTGGGCCTTATCTAATCACAAGTGCCTTCTGAAAGAGGCAGAGTGAGGCCCACGCATGTGGAAGAGGGAGTGACATGACCATGGAGGCAGATATTGGAGTGGCGTGATCACATTGAGATCAAATTGAGAAGAGCAATGGATTGTCCCTTGGAACCTCCAGAGGGAGTGTGGCTTAGGTAGGCACTTCTCCTTTGGATTTCTGGCCTCTGAAATTAACTGCGAGATAATACATTTCTGTTGTTTCAAGCCCCTAAGTTGTGATGTTCTAGTGCTTGCCATGGAAACTTAGTGCATCTGTTTCCTGGTTTGGGTGCTGTTAGCCATACGTGATGAGCCTGATCTGGAGTACTCATCATTCTTTGACAACGGAAGCTGAGACAAGATTACTGGGGACTTAGCTCAACTGTCTTGTAGACCAGAATGGCTAAGAGCTACTCTTTTAACCCCTGGGTAATGGCTTACAATAATTGTCCTGTGCCCAAGGTCAAACTCAAATCTATGTCTATGATGTTGTTTGGTAATTGGGCCTTTCTAATATTTTTAACTGATGGTCCATTTTCCATTCAAGGGCACAGAACACAGAAGAGAGAGAATGACTATTGTCAGAAAACTGTTCTGCTACCAAGTCACACCTCAATTCCTTGAGATATATGAATTGAATTTTCTTTTTAGCATTTTTGCTCTACTTTTTATAGAAGAGAGTGCCTTACATGGTATTTCTAGAATATAAACATTTAAAAATATTTTATTTATTGTTTTAAGTTTATGTTTATGAGTGAATCACCTGCATGTATATTAGTGCACCTGTCATGTGATGCCCACAGAGGTCAGAAGAAGGCATCAGATTCCCTGGAACTGGAGTTACTCATGGTTGTTAGCTGCCATGTGGATGCTGGTATTGGAACAGCAGTTTGCTGCAAGAACAGTCAGTGCTCTTATTTACTGAGCCATCTCTCCAGCTCCTGGAGTATAATCATTTTTGTGGCTAAAAAGATAAAATGAAAAATAGATCAATAACAGGATCAACATTATCCTTTCTTTGTAAGTTTCTCTGGAGCTTGGATTAGAAGAAGGCCCTTGCCTGCTGGAGAGGCCCTTTCTCCCCGGGGACCAAGGGCACAGGTACTCTGAATAGTCTTTTACTTGGAAAGGCCAACTTTCTCCAAAATACAGGCCATAATTAGTTGGAGGTTTAATTTTTTAATCCCCATTTGGGATCTGGCTGAGGCTCAGCCCAGTAATGGGAAACATGTGCACAACGCCCTGCTACCTCCGCTTTTCCTCTGGCTTGCCTTCCTCTTTTGAGGTCGGCATCCAGTGCTTTTCAAGTTTCTGTGCCCGTTTGTACTTGCCAGGAGGAAATAGTGTGTGCCTTGTTCTCTCTTCAGTCAGCTTCTTGTGCATGTTGTAGAGGCCTAGGCCAAGTTTCTAACTCCAAATTTTTCTTTTTTAGAAGACCAAAACCTACCTCATAAATACTAATAAATAACATCTATCATTTTTCTAAACTTTGTGGTAATCTTTAAAGCCACTAATTAATTACTTATGAAGAAAACAAAGCAGAAGATAAAGCTTTGCAAATCCCTCCTTCCTGTCTATGAGGAAAAATGTCGGATAAATAAATATTGCTCAGAAAAAATGCCTCAGGCCAAGATATTGCATTAAAATATATCAAACATACTCCATTTGTGGGTTCCAACTGTGTATTGGGAAGTTTCGTTTTTTCGTTGAATTAATTCTTGTTCCCCATCAGTGACCTTTTTGAGAATAATGTCCAAGCTAGTTAAGAACTACTTGTATTTTAATTTGTTTGGCATCTGAACCATTTACACATTTGCTATGTGCTAAATTTAAGTAAAACATCTGAGGAATGATTAAAGTAAAAAAGCTGCTTAGAGAGAGTACAATATGTCCCATATGTGTGTACTACCAATGTCCAGGGAACATAACATCCATTGGACATTGGTCCCTATTCCCAAGAAGTTCTGGTACTAAATAAACCAGGGATATATATGTTCAGTGTTCTTGAGAAAGTGCTCTTTGTCTTCATAGATTTAGCTTACCTTAATTTGACTATTATGGTTAGTTTTTATTAAATAGTAGTGATCAGAGCAGTTAAAATTATTTACAAGGTTGAGTGTGCTGGTACATGCCTTTAATCTCAGCACTCTGGAGGCAGAAACAGGTGGATCTTTATGAGTTCAAGGCCAGCCTGGTCTACATAGCAAGTTCCAGTCAGCCAGGGCTACATATTGAAATCCTGTCTCAAACCACCTTCTACTGAAAAATTATTTATGAGAATAGCTTTATTTAGTCACAAGCATTCACAGATATTTATTTCCTTCTAGATTCTGTATAAGTTACATCTCATAAAATGTGTACACAAGTTGTCAGTATAATGTTTTAAAAATAAAACTACAGCAGGATTTTGCATTTTGGAACATTTGCACATTTGGAATATTTCACTTGAGAAGTTCTAAACCTCATGAAGATAATCACCAACATCAGAGCAGTATCGTAGCCAATGACGTTTATCTGAGGCACGATTATTGCTAATTGAAAACTTTTCCTAATACCCTGCCGTGATGACTCTAAATATAGTCGGCATTGGCAAAAAAAAAATAAAATAAAATAAATAAAAAATATCAGAGCACATCTTAACTTAGTGATGACCCAAGACAACAGACTCCAAGGTAGGGTATCACTTGGTCAGTTGCTGAAGAAGCGTACAAATGGCTCCCAGTTGTAAAAAAGGAGGTCGCAGTGACTAGCCTCTTCCAGGTTGTTGTGATTTACAACATTGTGCTGGCTAGTTTTTGTCAGCTTGACACAAACTAGAGTTACCTGGGAGCCTCAGTTGAGGATTGTCCTCCCTCAGATTGGCTTGTGGCCATGAGTGTGGGCTGTTTTCTTGATTTCTGATTGGTGTAGGCAGGTCCAGCCCACTGTGGGTGGTTTCATCCCTAGGCCTGGACAGTAGAACATTGTTAGCTGAGTGAACAGGGGAGCAAGCCAGGAAGCACCATTTCTTCCTGGTCTCTGCTTCTTTTCTGCCTTGACTTTCCGCATTGACTTCCCTTGATGATGAACTGTACACTGTAAGATGAAATAACATTTTTCTTCCCAAATTGTTTTTTGATCATGGTGTTTATCGAAGCAACAGAGAAACCACACTGGGACAAACAGAAGTGATGACAACACAGTGCTCCCAGTGTCCATGAACTGAAGCTTTCTCGATTACTTACTCTCAATTTGCCTTAGAAAACTGGGAGTTTGATGCCCACTTACTCCATTATCTGTACCTACAATATTAAGGGGATTTAAATAAATTTGACTTTTATTTGGTGTCCATATGAGATTTTATGCTGGGGATAAGTGAATATAATATATAAATTTTTCTTAGATACACAAACTGAAAAGAAATTTCAAATGTGGCATATAGTCAAGTAAACATGTAAAATCCATGGGAACAGAGATTTGGGCACAGAGCTGAGTCTGAGGAGGTTTGGAAGGTGGCGCCTCATTTGAACCTTGAAGTATATATAGGAGCTTTGCAAGCACTGCCAACACAGATAGTAGATAAAGGGAGAGAGACAGGCACAGCAAGGTGCAGAGACACAGTTGCAGGTATTGCAGTTTGGAAATGCAGGAGACAAAATGTGACCTAGAACCCAGCAAGAAAGTCGACTCAGAGATTCGAGATGTAAAGGGCTCTTACAGTTTGGATATTAAATTCCCCAAGACCAGTGTGCTACAAGCTTGTTTCCTAGCACTACTGCTTACTTAATGCTTCCATTGGAAAAAGATGGAAACATTAAGAGGTGGGGCTGTTAAAGAGGGGAAGGCCTCCAGGTCTTCGTGGGCACCTTCTTGAAATGGATGGAGAGGCTCTGCCCTTCCTCTTATCTTTCTGAATACTGGCTGTGAGTTCACTGCTTTTGCTGTGTCTTACTAGAGACTTAAAAGCAGTGTGTTTACAATGGATGCAACTCCCCAGTACTGGAGCCAAATAAATCCTTTCTCTGAGAAGTTGACTATCTCATGTTGTACTGGAGTAATGGAATGCTATCATGCAGCCTCATAGTCCATGTTGAGAACACTGTTCTTATATCAATCCATTAGAAAACACATTCCAGGGCCAGGGGTAGTGGTGCATGCCTTTAATCCTAGCACTTGGGAGGCAGAGGCAGGTGGATCTCTGAGTTCAAGGCCATCCTGGTATACAAAGTGAGTTCCAGGACAGCGCTACAGGGAGACCTTGTCTCAAAAGACAAAAAAAAAAAAAAAAAAAGATATTCTGCCAGGCATGGTGGTGCACACCTTTAATTGCAGCAGAGGCAGGGAGATCTCTGTGAGTTCAGTGCCTGCCTGGTCTATATAGTGAGTTCCAGGCCAGCTGGGGCTAAAGGAAGATCCTGTCTCAAAAATTAAAAAATACAAAACCAAAAAACCCCAAACAAAAAACAAACAAAAAACCATCAACACAAAAGAAAAGCCATTCCAAGATGGGCATTGCGGCACAAAGCTTGAATCCTAGCTTCTTAGGCTGTGGAGGCAGGAAGACTGCAGATTCAGGGCATGCTGGGCAGTTTATATATAAATATAAAGAAAGAATATGTGCTGGATAGCTTCAGTGTCAACTTGACACACCTGAGTTGAGGGACCCTCAATTGGGGAATTGGCTCTATTGGACTGGCCTGTGGCCACATCTGTGGAGTATTGTCTTGATTGTCGAGCAATGTGGGAGGGCCCAGCCCACTATGGGTGGTGCCACGCTGGGCAGGTTGTTGTGTAACGTATAAGAGGGCAGGCTGGGCATGGGCCAGGGGAGCAAGCCAGTAAGCAGCACTCCTCCATGGCCTGTGCTTCAGTTCCTGCCTCCAGGTTCCTGCCCTGAGTTCCTGCCTTGGGCTCTCTAAGTGACGAACTGTGACCCAGGAGATGTAAGCTGAATAAACCCTTTCCTCCCCAAGTTGGTGTCAGTCAGAGTGTTTTGTCACAGCAATGGAAGACAAACTAGAACAGAATATAAATATAAATAAGTACAAATATAAATATAAAGGAAGACTGGGAACTTACTGCAGGGATGGAGTGGTTGCCTAACACGTGGGCGAGGAGAAGAAATGTTACTCCAAGTCTTAGGAAAAATGAATATTCCAGCTAAAATTTGTAAGAAGAAAATTTTAGCCCTTTGTTACTTGTCAAAATAGTGAAGAATCAGCTATTGCAGTATACATTTTTTTAGTATTGAATTTTCTGCAGATAAACAGAACTAAAATTATATATTACTTTTAAGTTTTAAAAAGATGCAAATATGATGTTATTTAGAACAGCATTTTTTTTTATTTGTTTGTTATTTTGAGACAGGGCCTCATTATGTAACCTGAGCTGGCCTGGAACTTGTTATATAGACCATCCCAGGCTGACCTTAATTTCACAGAGATCTGTCTGCCTTTGCTTCCTGGAGATGAAAGGCACAACATTCTAATACCAGAATTTATAATTCAGTTAGCCATTTCACTATTGAGCATGATGGTGGTTATAGGTTTTTCTTTTTTTTAATTATTTTTTATTAATTTTATTTATTTCTGTATGTGTATGAATGCACTGTCTGCATGCAAGTTTGTGCACCCGTGTTGTGCAATGCCGCGGAGTTCAGAAGAGGGCGTCGGATTCCCCTGGAGCTGGAGTTCTCCTGGAATTGGAGTTTCAGACGGTTCTCGGCCACCATGTGGGTGCTGGGGATCGAACCCGGGTCCTCTGCAAGAGCGGTCGGTGCTCTTAACCGCTAGGCCATCTCTCCAGCCCCAGGTTTTTCTTTGATGTTCTTTATCCGTAGAGGACATTTTTACTTTGGTGGGAACTATAATTATAAATTGGTGTTGGCTTTGTTGAGTTTATTGAGCTAATATTTTTTTCTTTTATTTTGCTAATGTGATTGGATGTCATTGATTTTTCTAATTACTTATTTACTTAATTTTTTGTCTGTATATGGGGGTGGGGGCTCATGGTGTGCCACAGTGTGCACCTGAAGGTCAGAAGATAATATGTAAGGGTCAGTTTGTTCTCTCCACCATGTGGGTCTTGGGGATTGAACTCAAGTTGTCAGACTTGGTGGCAAGTACCTTTACCCACTGAGCCATTTTGCTAGCCCTGAATTACCTTGATTTTTAACTATTAAGTAGAACTCAAACCTCTCTGAACATCACGTGGTGTGGTGGTTTGAATGAGAATGTTCCCCATAGGCTCCACTTGGAAATCCTGTCTCCAGTTGGTGGTGCTGTTTTGGCAGGCTTTAGAAGGGGTGGCCATGCAGAAGGAAGCTTCTGAGAGTTCTTAGGCCTTGCCTAAGATTTCCAGTCACTCTCTGCTTCCTGTGACTACTCGAGGATCACTTGACTGTCTGCTCCTGCCACCTCTGCTGCCACACCTCCCTGCCACTATGGACCTTTACCCCAGAACTCTAAGCTCACATAAACTCTTCTTTCTCTATGTTCCCTCGGTCATGGTGTCTTATCACAGCAACAGAAAAGTAACTAATACACATAGTGATGGTACACTTTCCTTCACACCTCCCTGGATTTTAGCTATAAAATTTTACACTTACTCATGAGGGATAGAAGTTTTTATTTTAAAAGGAATTTATACTTTCATTTACTTATTTATTAAATTAAAAAACTTTATGTACATGACTGTTTTGCCTGCATGTATGCAACACTTGCGTGCAATGTCTGTGCAAATCAGAAGAGGGTGCCAGATTCCCTGGAACTGGGATGTTAACTGCCATGGGGGTGCTAGGAATGGACTCTGAGTCCTCTGAAAGAGCAGCCAGTGCTCTTAACTGCTGAACCATCTCCCAATCCCCTGTAATTTTTCTGTAATTCACCTGTATCAGGATAAAGCTTCCTTTGCAAAATGGATCAGAGGAGTTTCTTCATTCATTTGCTGAAACAGTTTATGAAGAATTGTATTATTTCCTCTTTAAATGTCTACTTGAAATAACCAGGAAATGTGATTTCATCTGATGGTTTCCTTGTTACAGCGCTTTCAGTGATTAATTTATTATTATCTTTTGTCTTTTTGGGTAGGGTCTTCAGTAGCCACAGCTGGCCTGGAACTCAATATGAAGGACTGGCCTTAATCACATAGAGATCTGCCTTCTGAGTGCTGGGAATAAAGGTGTGTACCACCATGCCTGGATTAATTTAATCTTTCTAATCAACATCCTATTTCATTAAAATTATGTCCATCTTTGAACTTTGTATCTTTAAAAAAATTAAATATTTTATTCATTATTTTCATGTTGTGTGTTTGAGTCTATTTGCCTGCATGTGTATAAGTGCACCGTATCATGCACTGCCCATGGAGGTCAGAAGAGTGTGCCAGATCCCCTGGACCTGGAGTTCAGGATGATTAAAGGATCCTCTTCAAGAGCAGCCAGTGCTCTTAACTGCTGAGCAATCTCTCCAGGCTCAGGGCTGGTATTGATTAATACTTTTATTATCTTTTAAAGGGACTACACACCAGATTCAATATTTTACCCTTTTTTGTATTCTTTTTCATTGATTCCTTCTTTCTCTTTTTTTCCCTTTTGTCTACTTTCATTAGACTTAATTTTCTTTTTATGACTTCTTAAAATCTCAGAAGACTGGATCTTAGATTTTCTTCCTGCAATTTTGTTTTTGAGACAGGGTCTCACTACATAACGCTGGCTGTGCAGGAACTCTCTACGTAGGCCAGGCTGACCTCAAACTCAGAGATCTGCCTGCCTCTACCTCTTGAATTCTGGGATTAAAGGCATGCACCTGTACACCCGGAAGTTCTTTCTTTTCTTAGCATAAGCATTTCATTTCTCCCTAAGGACTGTCTGCATCTGACAACTTTTGATATTTTGCATTTTCATAATGATTTTGCTGACACAACCAAACAGCATCCAACCCTAGCAGTCATGCATGTATCTTACAATCTGCATTGTCTTGTTACATGCATCTAAGATACTGGCCATCTTATCATATCTGATCTGCATGACGGCATTGAAGTGGTGTACCAAGATGAGGACATGTGTGTGTGGTGGGGGTGTTGAGTGTACTAATATACTAGATGAGCAAAAGAAAGATTGTAATGTTTAGTAAAAATTGTTTTGGTCTTTTTGAGACAGGGTCTCCCTGTAGCCCCAGATGGCCTGGAATTTGCTATATAGACCAGGCTGGCCTTGAGCTCACAGAGATCTGCCTGTCTCTACCTTTTAAATGCTGGGTTAAAAGCGTGCACCCCTGACACACCTGGCAGAAAAACATTTCCTATAGGCAAAGAACTGCTTAATAAATACCTGGTTTCTGTTGCTTTATTCCAGGAAAGATATCCACCATAAAATGACAGGTGCATTTGAATTTAAATTCATCCTAATTCACTCTCTTACTTAAGATTTTTCAGTTTTTTGAAAACAATAACTTCTGTAAAATAAATTAAAGTAAAATATCACTTTTCTGGGGTATATGCCTTTCTCTTTTGGGGGTTGTTTTGTAATTGAGCATGTGAGACAGATATAAGGACCCTGGGGAAGGTTGATAGTTGAAGAGTGAAAATATTAATTTAGTGTTGAGCTTTCTTTCTTTATTTATTGGAAGCATCAATAATTATTTTCTTGTGGATGAGGAAAACCTGTAATGGCCTCTGGGTATGGCATTAACTGTGAATAGCTTGATCTACTTCCTTTATGCATGACAGTCTGGAGTGGGGAGTTGCCAGCCAAACAGTGCCTTCTATGGCAGTCACCTGGCCTGGCCTCAGGGCACAGCTGTTTTGGACACTTATGGCCACTCTGAAAACACCCCAGCTACCAGGACCATTGAAACTGAACACATAACCCCTGGGCCAGGAGATTTTGTTCCATTCATGACAATTTCAGATAGCCTGTCCTGGTCATTCATGCCTGGCAAGCAGCAAATCACACGAGACCCTTAGCTATTCTCATCCAAGATGGGAGAGGGAGCACATCCTCAGTATCTCAGCAAGAAGCCAGTGATTGCAACGGAAGATTGCATCAACTGATACAAATAAGCTCCTTTATTGGCTCGGCTCCTCTTCACTGGTTCATTCTTCATGCTGTGCCCTGGGGTTGTAGTGTTAGGCCCAGGAAGCAGCTTCTCCCAAATGTTTCTTTTTTTCTTTAATACTAATTTTTATTCTGGGTAGAGTATGTTGAACAGGTCGCAGACCAGCAACGGCTGAAGGAAGATGCTAAAGAGGTCCAGAGCACAGCCAGGAGGAAATGTGGGCAACAGAGAGAGAACAGAGACAGCCACTGATGGATGGAGAAGGCGAGAGGCAGCTTAAAAACTATGACAAGTGGAAGACTGGGAAGACTTAAAGATGAAAGACCAGGGCCTTGGCTTCCACAAGAGTCCTAGGGGGCTGCAGGCCCCTAAGCCCACAGGTCCTAAACATACCTAAGATCCTACTATTCTACTTTGGTTCTTGGCTGATTTCAGATGCAGAGGCATGGGGCTGAGTCCTGGAAGGGTGTGGCACTAGATAGCCAAGAGAGCAGCTGTGTTCTGGTTTCCAGAACATTTCTACACGTACTAGGGCACTTTGCAGTTTGCATTGCAACATCCCTTGGTAAAATAAATTGTGTGAGGCGATAATGACTTTTGTCAGAGTTTTTCAGACCCGGTCATATGCAGGGTTTCCTTGTCTTCTTTCTGATTGCAGTACTTTCTGTCACCATGCAGGAGCTAGATACTGGCTTGGACAGCCCCACTGCTCAGCTATTACACCCAGAGACAAGAGAGGGGATTTATGGGCTCTTGCTATGTGAGCTCTGACATTTTTAGAGGAGAATTTTAAAACACAAAGCTAAAAAGAACATAATTATGCTTTGAAAGTTGCAAGATAAAATGAACCTTAGCTGACCTAGACAGAGTTGGAGCTGGAAGGAATGAAGGAGGCTCAGAGGCCTGTCTGGAGAAAAGTTCTGTCTCATGGGCTGTCCTTGTCTACCACACACATCCGGCTCTGTGCATTCGCACACTTCAGAAGTACTCATATTCTGTATTGGTTTAGTTTAACATTTGGTAAGACTGCAGCAATTCTGATAAGCTCGAAGCACTACCAGCCACAGCCCCTCCCATGGGGTGCTGCTGACTCCTGCCTCTGGGCTCCAACAAACCTGTATCCAAGAATCAAAGCTAAATTTGTCCCTGTTGCCTTTTAAAGCTTTCCCCGGCCTCAACCTTCAACAGGCCTGCAGTCTACTGTTATGTGAATATTTCTATTGCAATGCTTTTCTGTTCCCAACGTCCCATTTTTCTCCTCTCATCCTTTGGAGAATATCTTCATTTTATATTCATTTGGGCAATGCCAATATCTACAGTTCATTTAGACTGTAGCTTCTGAAATAGGCTCCATTATACCAAGTTAAGCTAAGGATCAATATTGTAGATAACACTGTTAGACAGCTTCTTAAGATTTTTTTCATCAAATTATTTTTTATATTTTATGCACAGATTTGATTTATTTAATACATTTCAAATTTTACAAATGATTATTTCCATTGTGAGTTTTCATTTATAGTCATTCTCAAGGATAAATATGTGAAGATCAAATTTTATAGTTCTAAAATTTATATCAAACTATTACATATTTACTAGCTTTGAAGCAGTAAAAGATTTTACTAATGAGGTTTTAGCCAATGTCAATTTTATCGTTTATTGCTATTATTTTTTAATTTTTTTATTGAGCTCTTACAACTTTACAGAAGACTTTTCTTAATCAAGTTTAGGCTCCCTTCCCCATCCATGCCACCCCCCAACTCCCTCACCAGGCCTCACATATTCTGTTATAGATGGTAAATCCTACCAGTCAAGCATTTGTACCCAGATGTCCGTCCTTACATGCAAATTCACTCACTGGCACCTAGTCAGCCCACCTAGAGATCATAAGTAAGACATACTCTCCCTCACCCAGTACCAATCAGCATCCAATATTTCTTTTTTTTTTTTTAACTTTATTTATTTTTGTATGTGTATGAATGTACTGTCTGCATGCAGGTCTGTGCACCCATGTTGTGCAATGCCGCGGAGGTCAGAAAAGGGTGTCGGATTCCCCTGGAACTGGAGTTAAAGACGGTTCTCAGCCGCCATGTGGGTGCTGGTGATCAAACCCGGGTCCTCTGCAAGAGCGGTCACACTCTTAACCGCTAGGCCATCTCTCCAGCTCCATCATCCAATATTTCTTAGTCTAGGGCCAGCCTGACACCCATTTCTCTCCTTCCATGTGATCCCTTGTTTAATTGAGTTGCATGCGTCCTGTGCTCAGTGCCACCATTGCCACAAATTCACATGTGCAACCTTCCAGTGCTCTGAAAGCCTCTGCTCTTCTGTAAGAGCCTTGGCTCTTACAGTCTTTCTGTCTCCTCTTCTGAACTGGTCTCTGAGCCGTGGGTGGGTGAGGTTCAATATAGGAGTCCTACCCAGGGATACACATTCTGCAGTCTCTTATTCTTTAAAACTTGGCCAGTTGTTGCTTTCTGTGTACATCACATTGTATTGTATAAGGAAGCTTCACTGGTGAGGGTTGAGGGATGTTTTTCTCTCTACCCCTCATTCTATCTTCCATAGGTGTAGATGTTCAACTGTAGATATGTCACCTAGGACTGGGCAGCCCTAAGGTGTACATTCTCCGTGTCTGACCACTTGTGGAATTCTGCAGTAGCCTCCCTCTGAGAAATTTTATTTACCTAGAGATATGAAAGAGCTAGGGTTTTTATCTAGGATCTATGTCCTCTCCAGCCATGTGTATATGGCTGAATTTACAGTGCCACTCATGAATTAACTCCCACCGAGAAGGCCCTAAGTTCAATTAGGTAGCTGTCGATTACTACCCCCCCCCCAGATAATGCTGTCATCACTACACCAGTAGGGTTAGCTTGCTGTTATGGTTTATACTTTAGGGCTGGGTTGGACTGTTCTCCCTTCGCAGTTTGCATATTATCATCTAGGTTTCTAAGAGCTAAACTTCAGTTGAAAGGCTTTCAAGTCAGCTCCTCCTCCAAGTCCTGTGTCTAAAATATGTCCTGTTTTCAGCACTAGGGTCTTATGTAGGAGATAACCAGGAGTTTTGGCAGCAGCCTGTGATATTTTAGGAGTCTTCTGGGCTACTCTTAGCTACCACTCAAAAGGTGTTCTCTTCTGTCTTCTGTCTGGCACTGTGTTTCTTGCCAAACAGACCCCAGGTGTGCGTGTGTGCATGTGTGCGTGTGCGTGCGTGCGTGTGTGTGTGTGTGTGTGTGTGTGTGTGTGTATGTGTAGCTATATATCTATTTATCTGTGTATATTGATGTTAAGACACTGTATGTGGATTTCTCGTGGGCGTATGGAAGCATCATGTTCTCCTCTGGGTTCCCTAGCCCCTCCAAGACTCATTCATCTTTACTCTTTCTCCTCCCTCCCTACTCCAGCACCCTCATTTTCCCCACTCTCCCCCAATAACACCTATCTCCCACCATCTCCCTCCTGACTACCTCCTCCCCTTGAATGTCCCTCCCTCCTCGTCTAGCGGAAAGCACCAAACTCCCCATCTCCTCCCTGGTAACATCTGTTCCTTACAGTCTCTCTCTTTCAGCTTCCTTCTTTTTCTTTACCTCCCTGTGTTCTTTCTTTTTTTTCTGGCTGCTGGTGTTAATCACTATACATACATATATATGCACATAGAAGGGATTGGTGCCACAATCCCCAAATGAGGGAGAACAGACATCTCTTGCTTTTCTGTGTTTGTGTTACTTTATGTAGTATAGTACTCTCTAGTCCTATCCATTTACTTGCAAATTTCATCTTTTCTTAAAGTTAACTAGAACTCCACTGTGTAAATGTACCACACTTTTATTATCTATTCGTCAGTTGTGGGAGATTTATGTTTCCATTTGTTAGCTATTGTGATAAGAGCAGCAATAAACATGGATGTACAAGTATCTGTACAGTATGATGAGTCCTTTGGGTATATGGCAAGGAGTGGTATAACTTGATCATATGGTAGATTCATTTTTAGTTTTTTAAGAGATCTCCAAACTGCTTTCCACAGTGGGTGCACAAGTTTGTATTTCCACTAGCAGTGAATGAGTGTTCTGCTTTCTCCACATTCTCCCCAGCATTTGGAGTCCTTTGTTCTCTTGATCTTAGCCAGTCTGACTGGGGTAAGATGGAATCTTAAAGTGGTTTTTATCTGTATTCTCTAATTAGTAAGGATGTTGGGAGCAGTTTTTAAGGTGTTTCTTAGCCATTTTTATTTCTCCATTTGAGAACTCTGTTAGGTCTAGAACCCATTTTAATTGGAATATTTCTTTTCTTATCTTTTTTTTTTTAGTTCTTTGCATATTTTTTATGTTAATCCTCTGTCAGATGTGTTGCTGGTAAAGATTTTCTCCCACTCAATAGGTTTCTTCTTTCCTTCCCTGGCTGCTTCTTTTGCTGTACAGAAGCTTTGTATTTTAATGATTGTTGACCTTAATGCCTAAGCAGCTGAATCCCAATTTAAAAAGTCCTTTCTTGCTGGGTGTGGTGGCATATGCCTTTAATCCCAGTACTCGGGAGGCAGAGGCAGGCAGATCTCTGTGAGAGCTCCTGGACAGCTGGTACTAAAAGGGAGACCCTGTCTCCAAAATACCAAAAAAAAAAAAAAAAAAAAAAAAAAAAAAAAAAAAAAAGACATGAAAAAGTCCTTCTTAGCCTTGGAAGGCACCAGCCTATGTTTTCTTCAAAAAAGTTTCAGGTTTTTTTTTTTCTTTTTTTTGTCTTTTCTAGACAAGGTCTCCCTGTTGCCCCAGCTGTCCTGAAACTCACTCTGTAGACCAGGCTGGCCTTGAACTCACAAAGATCCACCTGCCTCTGCCTCCCGAGTGCTAGGATTAAAGGTGTGTGCCACCATGCTGGGCTGAGTTTCAGGTTTTTATATTGAGGTCTTCGATCCATTTGGAGTTGGCTTTTGTGCAGGGTGAAAGATAAGGGTCCAAGATCCAACTTCATTCTTCTACAGCTGGAGATCTAGCACCATTTTTTTTTCCAGCACCATTTGTTGAAGATTCTATCATTTCTCTATTGTGTATTCTTGCCAGCTTTGTCAAATATAAGGTAACTGAAATTGTGTATACTCATGTTTGGGTCTCCTATTGTGCTCTATTGATCTGCATATCTAATTTTGTGCTAGTATCATGATGTTTTATGACTATAGTTCTGTAGTATAATCTGAGATCTGGTATGGTGATCTCCAGCACTGTTCTTTTTCCCAAGATTGCTTTGGCATTCTAAGGTGTTTTGTGATTCCATATGAATTACAGGATGATTTTTCTAGCTCTGGGAAGAATACGGTGGGTATTCTTTCTGACTGGCATTGCATTGAATCTATAGATTGCTTTTGGTAATATGGTGATTTTCACAATGTAGATTCTACCAATTCACGAGCATGGTAGGTATTTCCACCTCCTAGTGTCTTCCTCTATTTCTTTCTTTAAAGATTTGAAATGTTCATTGTAGAGATCTTTAATGTTTTTGAACTATATACAAAAAAACCCACAGACAACATCATTCTAAATGGAGAAAAACTGGAAAAATTAAAATCAGGAACAAGACAGGGCTGTCCACTATCTCCACTCCTTTTTAGTAATAGTAGTTGAAACTCTTGCAAGAACAATAAGGCAAGAAAAGGAAATTAAAGGAGTACTAATTGGAAAAGAAGAGGTCAAATTATCTCTTTTTGTAGATGATATGATATTATAAATAAGAGATCCAAAATGATCCAGTAAAAACTCTTAGAAATGATTAAAACTTTGAGTAAGGTGGTAGGTTACAAATACCTTACAAAAATCAATAGCCTTCCTATATACCAATAACAAACAAGGAAAAAAAAGCATCCAAGGAAACCCTCCCATTCACAATCACGTCTAAAAAATAAAATATTAAGAATAAACCTAATCAAAGACATTGCAATATCTGGATTTTAATTTAGAAATGCTTAAAATTTTACAGAATGCAAATACACTGAGCTGTATTTCCTTATATATTTTTTCTTTTAGGGGCAGTAGAGGTTGAGATGGTTTCTCCCTATAACTGTTGCTGGCCTGGAACTCTCTCTATGTAAACCAGGCTGGCCTCAATCTCACAGAGATTCACCTACCTCTGCCTCTTGAATGCTTGGATTAAAGGCATTTTCTCTCTTAATTATGCAATTTTTTGCATATGACTTAAACCATCAGGAATATATTGTGTTCTCAGGACAAAATAAGTATCAATTTTTCATTGTGCTTCTATTGACTAATTGTTTAACCAATTATAGAATAATCTATTTCACATTACAGACTTGAAATCCATAAACATAATTTACTAAACACATATTGATACTTTGATGTACTCCTATTTTATTACAGTCTATTTTTCTACTTGCATAAAATTAATTATTTAAATTAAAGTTAAATAATTAAAACCGGACATCATGCTGCATGCATCCTAGCACTGGGGATGTGGAAGAAAGACAATCAGGAGTTCAGCATCATCCTCAGCTACAAATTTGTTTTGAGCCAGGCTGAGCTACACAAGAACTTGTCTCAAAACCATTATATATTTTTAACATCTGATGATATTAATTGTATATCATTATTTTATTTTTATAGAATCTTTTCTCATGTGTTATCTTTCAAATACATTTTCATTTTTGTTTATTTAAAATATTTAAAATTTCATTTCCTTTATTTCATATGGGTGGGTATGTGTGTGCCTGTGAGTGTGTGTAGGGAGAGGTCAGAGGACAACTTTTGGGAGTCAATTCTCTCCTTCTACCATGTGAGTCTTCAGGATTGAACTCAGGCTGTTGGGATGAGTGGCTGAGGCCTTCACCTGCTAAGTCATATCAATGGCCCTAAAACACATATTAAAACCAGACTGGTCGTTTTCAAACCTCTCCCAACACCATCCCAATTATAGGAAAAGAAATCTACTGATAGCATGAAATTGATGGATTAACCTTCAGGGACATTTAGGATCTTTAGCTTCTAGTCTTTCTTTTCAAACATCAGTTTTGTCTGTTAATTTACTAAAGGCTTACAGATTTCCATCCACATAGAGATTTTTCCTTATAAAATTTAGATAATTTATGGAATGTATTAGCCTCTATTGATATTATTTTTTCACATATTGAAAAGGACATTTTATTATTATTTCTAGCTATTTATTGATACCATCCAATAAATTCCATTTTTTATTATTGTTTTTTATTTTTTTTTAATAATAGGTGATAAGTAATGAATACAAGCAGCCTTCATGTAAAACCAATTTGCAAGCAGCTATGCCCAAACTTATACAGCCCGAGGCCCCCATTGTCCAGCTGGAGGGGCTTGTATGTACTATCATGTTGATCAAATAAGAGTCTAGTCTATATTTCTGTAGTTTCATAGTTCACCCCAATCGCAGCCCTTACATTCTACCATGCCACCTCTTCCGCATATTGTTCCCTAGGCTTTAGAAAAGGGACACAAGTGGGCAAGAAGAAAAGCAGTCTACTTTCTCTGGATGTCGTTTTGGACTCTGAACAGTTCAGGCTGTTTCCTTTCATGGGTTGGCAGTTTACCCAGGAATAACCTTTTACTCCTACTGATGAAGCACAAGCAATTAGATATATAGGCATTTAAACAGTACTAATTATTATGGTAGGTTACATTGGTATAGACACAGATGTTTGGATGGTATGCTAATCCATGGAATATAGCTTTTCTGTAAAAGCTGACAAGGTGTTACTGTGGCTTGTAAGAACTCCTAATCACTAGAGGACTTAAGCTTGTGGCATCAGTTGTGAATTATTCCCCCAAGGAGAGAGCTAATAGCCAATTAGATTTGGGATATACAGACATTTGGCTGCCACTGCTGTACAGTATTTCCAGGCAGGTGAGGTGTAGCTGATGCTGACAGAGGAGTCTTGCTTGACTCAAGGGGGGAGTCTTGCTTGACTCAAGGAGACAAATATTTGCTTTATTGATTTAGCAGCCTTTGGTAACACTCTCTGGCATTCCAGAGGCCAACTGTACACTTGCAAGTGTCGTCTTGATATATCTTTCCCATACTTACACCAGGTCTTTGACAGCAGGGCCTTACTGCCTCTCTTCTTGCAGGTATCCCAGTTTGCTGGCAAAAAGCCTTTATCTTTTTGGGCGCTTGGATCCCCTAGCCAACATCTCCTTGACAGAATAATCCATTTCTGATAACAAAGCTCTCCTGTATTAATATATTTTTGCTTAATTACCCAGCTTATATAGACTTTAGTATTATATTTTGCTCTGAATAGAGGATTATCCTTTCACAGTTCCTATGACTATCAGTCAATTAAAGAAGGCAACTATATCACTTTTATAAGAGATTATCTCTATAACAGTCAGCTCTAATTTACAGTTAGGGAATGACTTCATTACCATCATGTTTGTCTTTGTTCTATGAAAAGGAGGCAAGGACGTCTCTCATATTTAAACTTTGCAACACTTAAAAGGTAAAGTTCGGGGCTGGAGAGATGGCCTAGCGGTTAAGAGCGCCGACCGCTCTTACAGAGGACCCGGGTTCGATCCCCAGCACCCACATGGCGGCTGAGAACCGTCTGAAACTCCAATACCAGGAGAACTCCAGTTCCAGGGGAATCCGACACCCTCTTCTGAATTCCGCGGCATTGCACAACACGGGTGCACAAACCTACATGCAGACAGTACACTCATACACATACAAAAAAAAAAAAGGTAAAGTTCATTAGGACACATTATAAATACTTGTTACAATTACGATCCACAGAGATGTTTGATGCCTGTAGCAGTCTGAGGCTTTTCTTCCTTTTAATGTTTAGCTGGGCCAAATTTTCTGCAATAAATTTACCCAAGCTGTTTATCATTGACTATGTTTTGTTAATTTGGGAAGCTAACTTAATTCCTTTAGTTAAATTATCCTACGGATAGAAGAAAATGTTACACCGGGCATGGTGGCACATGCCTTTAATCCTAGCACTTGGGAGGCAGAGGCAGGGGGATCTTTGTGAGTTCAAGGCCAGCCTGGTCTACAGAGGGAGTTCCAGGACAGCTGGGACTACAGGGAGACCCTGTCTCAAAAGACCAAAAAAAAAAAAAAAAAAAAAAAGAAAATTTTACAAGTTGATACTGTACAACACAAGCATTGTAGAGAATATTTATATCCATTAACCCCAAAGTTGTTGTTATACAAATTATAAGTGAAGCAGATGTGGACTAAAATTTATATTTCCAATCAGCTTAAATATATTACCTTTTGTATAAAAACCTTTTAACAAATGCTGTTTAATATAGACATTTTTACTTTTACTAAGTCCTAGAATACATATAATATGTAGACAAAGTTTGGGCAAATTTAGATACCTGTTAAACTCATATCAATTAACTATTCATTAATCTAATGTAGACCCATGTCCCCCTCCCAACCCTCCCACCCCACCAGATTCACCATTTCAGTCTTTGTTGCAGTCTTTTCTGTTCTTGTCGTTATTGTTGTTTTTGTTGTTCTTTCCAATATGCATTACTCCCCACAAGAAATATTTACAACTGGATTATTGGCGCTAGCATCCACAGATGAGAGATACCATTCGTCCTTTGTTTTTCTGGGACTGTGTTACTTCACTTAAGGTAATTTCTTCCAGTTCCATTCATTTACCTGCAAATTTCATGATGTCATTTTTTTAAATTTTATTTTTTTATGTGTATGAGTGTAATGTCTGCATGTAGGTTTGTGCACCGTTATTGTGCATTGCCACGGAGGACAGAAGAGGGTGTCAGATTCCCCTGGAGCTGGAATTAAAGATGGTTCTCAGCTGCCATGTGGGTGCTGGTGATTGAACCCAGGTCCTCTGCAAGAGGAGTCAGCACTCTTAACCACTAGGCTCTCTCTCTGCAGCCCAATGTCATCTTTCTTTACCACTGCATAGAACTCCTTTGTGTAGATGTACCACATTTTCTCTATTCACTCATCAGTTGAGGGGCATTTTGGTTGGTTCCAGCTCTTGAAGAGAGCTGCAATGAACATGGCTGTACATGTATCGCTGTGGTATGAAGAGTCTGATGGATATATTCCCAGAAGAGTTATGGCTGGGTCAGGTGGTAGGCTCATTTTGAGTCTTTTAAGTGTTCTCCATACTTCTTTCCATAGTGGTTGTACAAGTTTGCATTCCCACCAGCAGTGGATGAGTGTTCCCCTTTCCCCACACCCACTCCAGCATTTATTATGATTTGTTTTCTTGATCCTTGCCTTATCAGGGTGAGATGCTATCTTAAAGTGGTTTTAATTTGCATTTCCTTAACTATTAGCGATGTTGAACACTTTTTAAGATGTTTCTCAGCCTTCTCTATTTCCTCACTAGTGAAGTCTCTACTCAGCTCTTTACTCTGTCTTTTGAGTGAATCATTTGTTTTCTTCTTCAGTTTATATATTCTGGAGGTTAATGCTTTGTCAGATGTATCAGCAGTGAAGGTTTCCTCCCACTCTGTGGGTTTTCTCTTCACTTCCCTGACTGTTTCCTTTGCTGTACAGAAACTTTTGAGTTTAATAAGGTCCCACTTGTCAATTGTTGACCTTATTTCCTGAGTAGCTGCTGTCTGATTTAGAAAGTCTTTTCCTAAATCTATGTCTTGTAAGTTGCTGCCAACTTTTTCTTCTATCACCTTTAGAGTTTTGGGTTTCACATTGAGGTCTTTGATCCATTTGGAGTTGATTTTTGTTCAGGGTGAGAGGTAGGGGTTTAATTTTATTTTTCTACAAATGGTGATCCAGTTTTGCCACCACCATTTGCTGAAGATGCTGTCTTTCCTCCATTGAGTCTTTTTGGCCCCCTTGCCAAGTTTGGATCTTCAGTTTTCTTCCATTGGTCTACAGGTCTGCTTTGTGCCAGTACCAGGCTGTTTTTATGACTATAGCCCTGTAGTATAGTTTGATGTCTGGTATAGGAATCCCCCTTGTATTGCTCTTTTCACTCAGGGTTGCTTTGGCTATTTGGGGTGTTTTGTTCTTTCATATGAATTTAAGAATTTTTTTGCCAAGCTTGTGAAGAATGTCATTGGGATTTTAATTGGGATCACATTGAATCTGTATTAATTTGGGTAAAATGGACATTTTTTTTAGAATTTTTAAAAATTTATTCTTGTATGTGTTTGAATGTACTATCTGCATGTATGTTTGTGCACCCATGTTGTGCAATGCTGTGGAGGTCAGAAGAGGGTGTTGGATTCCCCTGGAACTGGAGTCACAGACAGTTCTCAGCCGCCATGTTGGTGCTGGGGATCGAACCCAGGTGATCTGCAAGAGCAGTCAGTGATCTTAACCACTAGGCCATCTCTCCAGCCCCTAAAATGGACATTTTTACTATATTAATTTTTCCAATCCATGAGCATGAGAGGTCTTTCCATCTTCTGATGTCTTCTTCAATCTCCTTCTTCAGGAGCTTATAATTTTTGTTATAGAGATCTTTGGTGGTTTTGGTTAGGTTTATTCTTAGGTATTTTATTGTTTTTGAGGCTATTGTGAGTGGGAAGGACTCCTTGTATTCCTTCTTCAGTTGCTTGTTGTTGGTGTAAAGAAAGGCTACTGATTTTTTAAGGTTAATTTTGTAACCCACTACTTTACTGAAACTTTTAATAACTTCTAGGAGTTATCTTGTGGAGTTTTTAACATTCCTTAGGTAAACTATCACATCGTCTGGAAAAAGGGATAGTTTTACTTCCTCTTTTCCAATTAGTATTCCTTTAATTGCCTTTTCTTGCCTTATTGCCCTAGCCAGTGTTTCAAGCACTATATTGAAGAGGAGTGTGACAATGGGCAGCCTTGTCAGGTTCCTACCTTTATGGGGAATCCTTCTAACATTTCTCCATTTAGGATGATGCTGGCTGTGGGCTTCTTGTAGATGGCTTTGATTATATTGAGGAATGATCCTTCCAGTCCAATTGCTAGATTTTTGACAAAGGCCTTTTCTGCATCTATTGAGATGATGGTGTGGTTTTTGTCCTTCAGTCCATTTATGTGTTTTATGATATTTACTGATTTTCATATGTTGAACCATCCCTGCATCTCTGGTATGAATCCAACTTGATCATGGTGAATGTTCTTTTTGATGTGGGTCTGTATATGGATTGCGAGTATTTTGTTGAGAATTTTTGCATCTGAGTTCATTAATTAGATGGGTCTGTAGTTCTCTTTTTTGATTGCATCCTTGCCTGGTTTAAGTATTAGAGTGATATTGGCTTCATAGAAGGAATTTGGTAGCTTTCCCTCTGCTTGTATCCTTCTGAACAGTTTTAGTAATAATTGTTGTAAGTCCTCTTTAAATGTTTTATAGAATTCTGCTGTGAAACCATCTGGACCTGGGCTTTTTTTGGTTGGGAGGTCTCTTATTACATTTTCAATTTCTTCCTATGTTATGCATCTGTTTAAGCTGTCAATCTCCTCTTGGTTTAGCTTTGGTGATTCCCTAGATTGCAGATATTCATCCATTTCTCTTAGGTTTTCAAATTTAGTAGAGTATAAGTTTTTGAAGTATTCCTGCATGATTGTCTGGATCTTTTCACTGTCTGTAGTGATATTTCCCCTTTCATCCTGAATTTTACTGATTTGGAGTTGCTCTTTCTTTCTTTTGGTTAACTGGGCTAGGGGTCTGTCTATCTTGTATTCTCTCAAAGAACCAACTTTTGGATTCATTGATTTTTTTGTATTGTTTTCTTTGTTTCTATTTCATTAATTTCTGCTCTGATTTTTGTTATTTCTTCCTGTCTGTTGCGTTTAGGGTTCATCTGTTGTTGCCTCTCAAGTGCTTTTAGCTGTAGTGTTAGATCATTCACTTGTGCTCTTTTTTTTTTTTTAATATAGGCATCCATGGCTATAAACTTCCCTCTTAGGACTGCTTTTAAAGTGTCCCATAGGTTTTGTTGTGTTGTATTGTCATTGTCATTTAGTTCCAGGAATGCTTTTATTTCTTTCTTTATTTCCTCCTTGACCCATTCATTATTCAGGAGTGTGTTGTTTAGTCTTTATTTGTTCATGTAGGTAGCAGGGCTCATCCTGGTTTTGATATTGAGCTTTATTGCACTATTGTCTGATAGAATGCATGAAGTTATTTCAATTTTTTCATATTTGTTGAGGGTTTTTTCTGTGTCCAAGTATGTGGTCAATTTTGGAGAATGTTCCATGGGGTGCTGAGTAGCATGTATATTCTCTGGTGTTTGGGTGGAATACTTGGAAGATGTCTGTGAGGTCCATTTCCTTTATTGTATTGTTCAGTTCAGATATCTCTCTGTTTATTCTTTGTCTGGTTGATTTGTCCAAAGGACTTAGTGTGGTATTGAAGTCCCTTACTATGAGTGTGCTGGGGTTAATCTGTGCCTTGAGATCCTGTAGAGTTGTATTTACAAAGTTTGGTGCACCGGAGTTTAGTGCATATATATTCGTGATTGTGAAGTCTTCATGGTTAATTTTCCCTTTGATAAGGATATAATGGCCCTCCTTTTCTCTTCTAATTGCTTCTACTTTGAAGTCTATTTTGTCTGATATTAGGATAGCAACTCCTGTTTTCTTTTTAGTACCATTTGCTTGGAATATTTTTTTCCATCCTTTTACTTTAAGTTGATACCTATCTTTAAGAGTGAGATGGGTTTCTTGTAGACAGCATATTGATGGGTTCTGTTTCCTAATCCATTCTCCCAGTCTATGTCTTTTGATTGGTGAGTTTAACCCATTGATATTTAAGGTTATAATTGAGAGGTATATGTTGCTTCCTTTCATCTTATTATACGTTTGCACTTTTTTATGTAGGTTTCTACCTCTGCATTTCTGTTTTTATTATTATTTTTTTCTTTCAAGGTGCCCGGGGTTAGGTGCTCCTCTCCTCTGTCCTTTGAATTGTTTCAAGCATTCTCTGAAGGGTTGGTTTTCCAAACATATATTCCTTCATCTTGTTTATGTGATGGAAGATTTTTCTCTTCAACTAGAATCAACATTTTTGCTGGGTATGGTAACCTGGGTTGGCATCCATAGTCCTTTAGCACAGGGAATGCTTTGGTCCACGTTCTTCTTGCTTTCATAGTTTGTGGTAAAAAGTCAGCTGTGATTCTGATAGGTTTTTCCCTTGTATGTAACTTGGTTTTCTCTTGTGGCTTTCATAATTTTGTCTTTGTTTTGGGTATCTAGCATTTAACCATGATATGGCAGGGGGAGTTTCTTTTCTGGTCTACTCTATTTGGTGTTCTACTTGCTTCTTGTATTTGCATGGGTTTGTTTTTTTTTTTTTTTTTTTAGTTTGGGGAAATGTTCCTCTATTATTTTGTTGACAATCTGGTCAATATCACTTTCTTGGGATTCTTCTCCTTCCTTTATCCCTATGATGCAGGGGTTTGATCTTTTCATAGGGTCCCACATTTCTTGGTTGTTCCACTCATGTATTTTTAAATTTTTCATAGTCTTTACTTGAGCTTTTTAGTTGTTCTGTGTTGTCTTCTAGGTCTGATATTCTTTTTTCTGCTTCCTCCATTCTGCTTCTGAGGCTTTTTTCCATTCTTTCCTCTTGATTGAATGACTGTTCGATTTCCCTTTATTTTTCTTCCTGTGTTTTCCTTACTATTTCCGTTTCCTTTTGGAGCTTCTCAGACTTTTCTTGTAGCTCATTGTTTTTTGTTGTTTTTTTTTTTTTTTTTTTTTTCATTTCAGCATGGGATCTTTTCAGTGTTTCCACTTCCTTCTGGAGTTTGTCATTTTGTCCCTCTAGCTCTTTCCAGAATCTGTCATTTTCTCCTTTTAGTTCTTTCTGAAGTTTGTCCTTGTCTTTCTTTTTTTTTAAATTTTTTTTTAATTTATTCATTTTTGTATGTGTATGAATGTACTGTCTGCATGTAGGTTTGTGCACCCGTGTCGTGCAATGCCACGGAGGTCAGAAGAGGGTCTCAGATTCCCCTGGAACTGGAGTTCTCCTGGAATTGGAGTTACAGACGGTTCTTAGCCGCCATGTGGGTGCTGGGGATCGAACCCGGGTCCTCTGCAAGAGCAGTCGGTGCTCTTACCCTCCTTGTCTTTCTTTAGGTCCTTTCTGAGTTTTTCATTCTCTCCCCTTAGTTTTATGATTTCTTTGAATATATCTGTGATTGTTATTTTGGGATCTGTGTCCTGGCTTACCTCTACAGAGATCCCATTGTAGGGGTCCTCCACTGGCTCCGTGGAGTTTGGTGTGGAGTTCTTCTGTGCTTTTCCCATATTATTCTTTCGTTGTGCTCTCAGCATGTGGTTAGCTTTCTGCCTGTATTCTGATGCGAATTTTGAATGCCTCTTCACTTTGTTGAAGGATTGCTTTCCTTGATTCCTTCGGGTGTCTTTGTTATATTCTCTATGTGAATGGAGTGTTGACTTGTCTAGGTTTTAGACTTTCAATTTTGGTTACATATTGGAAGGTATAGTTCACTTTTCCCTTTCTGTTCTGCAGGAGCTGGGTAGGTAGCAACCTGGGTGACACCTTCTGAACATTGTATTCCCTCCACTGCCAGACACTCTCTCCTGAGTTCCAGTTGGTGGTTCCAGTTGGCAGCCAGGGGGCAGGGGGTGGGTTGGGGGAAGGGTTGGGTTGCTGGCTTAGTCCACACCAGTACCCTCTGTGTACGAGCCTCAGGTCGTAGCTCTCAAGGCCTTCTGGGACACTTTTCCCAGTCCACAGGACCCACTGGTCCACTCGGACTCTGCCCCCAGCCAGAGCGTGAGCAGCATGTAAACCGCTGCCCAATACTTGCCCAGGACTCTGTGTTCGAGCCTCAGCTCCTAGCTCCCAAAGCCTTCCATAAATTCAGTTTTTATATATTCAGTTTGTGATTGTCAGTTTGAATTTTCTTATCCTTTCTCCTACTTTTCAATGCTTCACCGAAATCTTTTGAGCATTCCTGGAATAGAATAAGAAAATTTGTGAATAGTCAACAATTTCATTTTGTCAGTTCATTAGTAGTTCATTTTTTTAAAATTTTTTTTAATTTCTGTATGTGTACGAATGTATTGTCTGCATGCAGGTTTGTGCACCCATGACATGCAATGCCGCGGAGGCCAGAAGAGAGTGTCGGATTCCCCTGGAACTGGAGTTCTCCTGGAATTGGAGTTTCAGACTGTTCTCAGCTGCCACGTGGGTGCTGGGGATCGAACCCGGGTCCTCTGCAAGAGTGGTCGGCACTCTTAACCGCTAGGTCATCTCTCCAGCCCCAGTAGTTCATTTTTTTATGTGTATGAATGTACTGTCTGCATGTAGGTTTGTGCGCCTGTGTCGTGCAATGCCATGGAGGTCACAAGAGGGTGGTGGATTCCCCTGGAACTGGAGTCAAAGTTGGTTCTCAGCCTCCATGTGGGTGCTTGGAATAGAACCCAGGTCCTCTGCAAGAGCAGTTGGCACTCTTAACTGCTAGGCCATCTCTCCAACTCCAGTAGTTAATTTTTTTATTGTCAAATAGTATTGACTTATACAAATATGCCAATCTTTATGTTCTGCCCAACAACTAATGAAAATTTAGGGTGCTTTCCATTCTGTACTTTCCAGAGCAAAGATGTTGGGTGTGGTGTCACACGCCTTAAAGCTCAGGGTTCTGGAGGTGGAGGGCAGGTGGACTTCTGGAGATCAAGATCAGCTTGGTCCTACATAGTTAGTTCCAATCCTCTGGGGTTATAGGGAGACTGTCTTGAATCAAGTTATTTTTACCATGGTTTCATATTTGATAAAAGTTGTCTCTCCTCAATAGATTGTGCTATAATAGTTAGATACTCAGAGAGAAGGGGGAGAGAAAGAAGAGGGGGGAAGGAGAGAGTGAAAGATTGATATCTTAATTCTGGATTATGCAGTCTGTTACTTTTATGTTGCTGTGCCCAAATACCATGACCAAAAGCAAGTAAAAGAAGAAAAGTTTTATTTTAGCTTACAGTTCCAAAGGGAAAGTCCATAATGATGGGAGGGCGTGGCTGAAGAGTGGGAGCAGAAGAGAGAACTGGAAGTGGGTTGAAGTGATAAACCCTCAAAGCCTGCCCCCAGTGACATACTTCCTCCAGCAAGGCTGAACCTCCTAAAGGTTTCATAGCATCCCCAAACAGCTCCACCTACTGGGGACCAAGTGTTCAAGTACAGGAGCCTACTGGGCACATTTCTCATTCAAAGTACAATATATGGTAATTTTAGGTTTACTTTTTAGGTTTCTGAAAGGGCTTACAGTATTTTGGACATTCATTAGTGGTCTGAGAAGTCCAGTTGTGCTTTATAATCTCCAAACTTAGTCTTTTCAATTTTAGACATGCTAATGGATGTGTAATTAAATCTTATTCAAGTATAATTATTTAAGTGAAGTAGCTCTTGAAATTGCTTGGCCATTTTGTAATTGTATTTTAAAATTATTTTGAAAATGTTCTTCATTCTCGAAAAAAAGTATATAAGTTGGCAGACATCCAAGATGGGGCCGTTGATTCTGCCTACAGTTTGCATGCCCTGTGTATCTTCCTCACTTTGAATGTAGCCTGGATTTAGTGAACAGAATAGACAACAGTCAAGGGTATGTCCTTTGAGATCCAGGCACAAATAAACATAATTCCCATTTTCCCAATGCTTTCTCTTTTGCTGACATTTTCTCTTCTTTTCTCTTTGCTCAACTTGCATTTTTGGTGTGTGGGCCAAGCTAGAGAACACCACATGGCAAGCAAGGGCAGGTGGCTTCCAGCCAAAAACACAGTGAAGTTTTCATGCATTTGGAAATCCAGATCTTTTTGTTATCTACATGACATTGAATCACATCTTCCCCCAACCAAGCAATTGAATGAGGCTGCATTTGTTTCTGATATGTTGATCCTTAGGATTCATACTCAGCTAATAAATGAATGTTAGGATTTCTGACACACAGAAATTGGGAAATAATACATATGTACTGTTTAAGCTGCCAATTTCTAGAATAGTTTTATGCAGCACTTGATAATATACAGAATTCCTTATCCAATGTGGGGTTTGAGTTTTTTTTTCTGTCCCTGAATTTTTCCCCTGCTCTTTGGAACAACTGAAGTTCTTAATTTTAATGTGGTATAATATACTTTTTTTTTAATGAATTACACAATCAGTGCTGTAGTTGAGAAAACTGCTTAATATAAGGGACAAGGGTTTTCTTCTATTATTTTCATTCTAGAAGTTTAGTAGTTTTAGGTTTTACATTTAAATCTATAATTCATTTTGTATTGCTTTTATATCTGAAGTATATATTTTTCTCTTACATATACTAACAAAATTTTCTGAAATAAAATTATTACTCTATACTTTCTCCATTAATTTGCCTTATCACTTTTGTCAGAAAGTGGTTGATGTATTTGTGGAGTTGTTTCTTGACCTTCTCTTTAGTTTTAATGATCTCCTTATCTGTCTTAAGTCTAATACCAAAACTGTTAATCCTTTAAATAATTCTTGAAGTTGAGTAGTATTTTACAAAGATGTTTTGGTTATTCTATATACTTTGCTTTTCTTAAAAATTTCCTTCCTCACTCCCCCTCCCTTCTTTCCTTCCTTCCCTTTCTTCTTTCTTCTTTCTTTCTTTCTTTTTCTTTCTTTCTTTCTTTCTTTCTTTCTTTCTTTCTTTCTTTCTTTCTTTCTTTCTTTCTTTCTTTCTTTCTTTCTTTCTTTCTTTCTTTCTTTCCTTCTTTCTAGTGTATTACCTGCATGTATGAAAGCGCACCATGTTGCCCTGTGCCCATGGAGGACAGAAAAGGGTGTGGATTCCCTGGAGCTGGAGTTATGGATGGTTATAAGCCAACATGTGGGTGTTGGGATTCAAACTTGGGTCCACTTTAAAATCAGCCAATGTTTTAAACACTGAGCTCCAGCCTCTCTTTGCTTTTATCTATGAATTTTATTATCATCTTGAAAATCTCCCCTTCCCCACAAATCTTGCACACATATACTTAATATTTTATTCTTATTTTATGTGTATGAGTGTTTTGCCTGCACATATATGTGTTCCATGTGTATGCCTGGTGCCTGCAGAGACTTGAAGAAGGCTATGGATCTCCTGGAACTAGACTTAAAGATGGTTGTTAGCTGTTATTTGGGTGCTAGAAGCCAAACTCAGTTACTCTACACAGAGGCCCCAGTGCTCTTAACCAGTGAGCTGTCTCTTCAGCCCTGTGCTTTCCTATACTTTGACTAGTTCATTGGGAATCTATGTATCATTTGAAGAGAATTAAAATTATCACTACAGTTTTCCAAATATCTTCTTTCATTTCTCTCAGTGTTGCTTGTAATATTTACTATGTATTTCATGCATATTTTATTAATATTGCTCAAAGGTACCTTGTGTTTCGATGTCATGAATAGTTGTTATTCTTTTTTATTGTTTTATATATTTTTTGTACAAGATTATGTTGTAAATCAAATCTAGACCCATGTGCCCCTCCCTAACCCCCCACACCACTAGAGCTCATGCATTTTGCCAAACATGTTTTTCATCTTTTTCTCAGTCTTTCTCAAAATTCTCCATAGAGAAGTTGACTGTTTCAAACAGAAGTTCACCATTTCAGTCAGTTCTTTGACACAGTCTTTTCTGTTGTTGTTGTTGTCATTGTTATTGTTGTTATTGTTGATCTCTCCAATATGCACCACTCCCAACTTCTTGGACGAAAGCTCAAGGAGCCCTGCACAAGAATACTTATGTTCTAGTTTGTATTCCATTGCTGTGACAAAACACTCTGACCAACACCAACTTGGGGAGGAAAGGGTTTATTCAGCTTACATCTCCTGGGTCACAGTTCATCACTCAGGGAGCCCAAGGCAGGAACTCAGGGCAGGAACCTGGAGGCAGGAACTGAAGCACAGGCCATGGAGGAATGCTGTTCACTGGCTTGCTCCCCTGGCTCATGCCCAGCCTGCCTTCTTATACGGTACACAACAACCTGCCCAGGGTGGCACCACTCATTGTGGGCTGGGCCCTCCCACACTGCTCGACCATCAAGACAATACTCCACAGATGTGGCCACAGGCCAATCCAATGGAGCCAATTCCCCAATTGAGGCTCCCTCAACCCAGGTGTGTCAAGTTGACACTAAAGCTATCCAGCACAATTGACCCCTTGTCAACTTGACACACAAAACACATCACTATTAAACCACCACCTTTCCAGTTCTTATCCCCAAAGTATGATGTTAACATTAATCACAACCTAAGACAGTACAACCTTAAAAGCCCCACAGTCCTTAAAATGTCCAAACACTTAAAAGTTCACAGTCTGTTAAAAGTCTCTTAACTGTGGGCTGCTGTAAAATCCAAAACAAGTACTGTCTTATTTCAAAGGGAAGAATCAGGCACACTCAAACAAAACCTAAGTCCAGCAAAGTAGCTCAAGGCTGGACACCTGGGATTCACTCACGATCTTCTGGGCTCCAAAGGGTCTCGGCAGCTCCCCCTCTCCGACTCTGCCGTCCGTGGCACACTCATCTCGCAGGCCCAGGCCGACTCCATTCTACACCTACCGCTGCTCTTGGTGGTCGTCCCAGGGTACCGGCATCTCCAAAAAGCTGGGGTCGCTACTGAAACTGAGGCAGCACCTTCACCAATGGTCTCTTCTGACCTCTCCTGGTGCAAAGCCTCAGCTTCTCTCCATGACCCCTGCAATCCTGGGGTCTTCACAGCAACCGAGGTGCACTTCCACCAATGGTCTTTCCTGACCTCTCACAGTGCCAAGCCTCGGCTGCTCTCTGTGACCCCCTCAAATTTCAACACCGGAACCATATAGGAGACTCTTACACGTTACCAAGTCCGGCTTCTGGCTCGAGATGGAGGCTCAGGCCCTTTCTGGGTCACAGCTTCTGTGTGCTGACCTTGAAGATATTCTCCCCAGAAGATTTCACCTCAGTGATGCTGGTCTCTTGTTACTTACAGCTGATTTTTCAGCCCCAGCTAACCAGCATCAATTGCCCCAGTACCACAAAAGTTTCACTTCAGGTTCTGGTCTCTTGTTACTTACAGCTGATTCTCCACAGCCCCAGCTGACCAGAACCCACAGATTACACAGTCCTGATGATCTCTGCTCTCCTTTGAAACTAGAAACTTCACAAGCCAGGCCTCCATCTTCTACAACTCCTTCAGCAAAACTGCTCCAAGCTCCACAGCAACAATCTTTAGGCATTCAATGATCTTCCCAGCCCAAAGTTCCAAACGCCTCCACAATCCTTCCCCAAAACACCAAGGTCAGGTCTGTCACAGCAATACCCCACTCGTCTGGTACCAATTTCTGTCCTAGTTTGTCTTCCATTGCTGTGACAAAACACTCTGACCGACACCAACTTGGGGAGGAAAGGGTTTATTCAGCTTACATCTCCTGGGTCACAGTTCATCACTTAGGGAGCCCAAGGCAGGAACTCAGGGCAGGAACCTGGAGGCAGGAGCTGAAGCACAGGCCATGGAGGAATGCTGTTCACTGGCTTGCTCCCCTGGCTCATGCCCAGCCTGCCTTCTTATACGGTACACAACAACCTGCCCAGGGTGGCACCACTCATTGTGGGCTGGGCCCTCCCACACTGCTCGACCATCAAGACAATACTCCACAGATGTGGCCACAGGCCAATCCAATGGAGCCAATTCCCCAATTGAGGCTCCCTCAACCCAGGTGTGTCAAGTTGACACTAAAGCTATGCAGCACAACTTACTACTACATAACTGACAGAAGCGTCCACAGATGAGGGATACCATTCGTCATTTGTTTTTCTGGGACTGTGTTACTTCAATTAACATAATATCTTCTAGTTTCATCCATTTACCCGAAAACTTCATGATGTCATCTTTCTTTACTGCTGCATAGAACTCCATTGTGTAGATGTACCACATTTTCTCTATCCAATCCTCAGTTGAGGGGCAGTTGGGTTGGTTCCAGCTTTTTGCTATTGTGAAGAGAGCTGCAATAAACATGGCTGTGCATGTATCTCTGTCTTAAGATGAGTCTTGTCGGTATATACCCAGGAGTGGTTTGACTGGGTCAGATGGTGAGCTCATTTTGAGTCTTCCAAGGGCTCTCCACACTGCTTTCCATAGTGGCTGTACAAGTTTACATTCCCACCAGCAGTGGATGAGTGTTCCCCTTTCCCCACAACCTCTCCAACACTTGGTATCAATTTGTTCTCTTGATCCTAGCCAGTCTTATCAGAATGAGATGATATCTTAAACTGGTTTTGATTTGCATTGCCTTAATTATTAGTTACATTGAGCATTTTTTGAGATGTTTCTCAGCCATCTCTAATTCCTCAGTTGTGAAGTCTCTGTTCAGATCTTTGCTCCATCTTTTGATTGATTCATTCATTTTCTTTCTTCTTTGTTTTTTGAGTAGTTTATATACTCCACAAATCAATGATTTATCAGATGTATCTGCAGTGAAGGTTTCCTCCCACTCTGTGGGATTTCTCTTCACTTCCTTGATTGTTTCTTTTCATGTATGGAAGCTTTTGAGTTTAACGAGGTCCCATTTGTCAATTGTCTACCTTATTTCTTGCACAGGTGCTTTCTGATTTAGGAAGTTTTCCTACACCTATGTCTTGTAGGCTGTGTTCCTTCTGAACAATTTGAGTAATAATGGTTGTAAGTCTTTTTGAAATGTTTTATAGAATTCTGCTGTGAAACCATTTGGGACTGAGCATTTTTTAGTTGGGAGGTTTCTTATTACATCTTCAATTTCTTCATATATTATGGGTCTGTTTAAGCTGTTGATCTCTTCTTGATTAAGCTTTGGTGATTCCCTGGATTGCAGATATTCATCCATTTCTTCTAGGTTTTCAAACTTAGTAGAGTATAGGTTTTTTAAGTATTCCCTTAGGATTGTCTGGATCTTTTTGTTGTCTGTTGTGATGTTTCCCCTTTCATCACAAATGCTATTTATTTGGAGTTGCTCTTTCTTTTTTTTTTTTGGTTAACTGGGCTAGAGGTCTGTCCATCTTGTTTATTCTGTCAAAGAACCAACTTTGGATTCATTGATTTTTTTGAATTATTTTCTTTGTTTCTATTTCATTGATTTCTGCTCTGATTTTTGTCATTTCTTCCTGTCTGTTGCATTTAAGGTTCATCTGTTGTTGTCTCTCAAGTGTTTTTAGCTGCAGTGTTAGATCGTTCACTTGTGCTCTTTCTGTTTTTCTGATATAGGCACTCAGGGCTATGAACTTACCTCTCAGGATTGCTTTTAAAGTATGCCATAGGTTTTGTTGTGTTGTATTACCATTGTCATTCAGTTCCAGGAATGCTTTTATTTCTTTCTTTATCTATTCCTTGACCCATTCATTATTCAGGAGAGTGTTGTTTAGTCTCCATGTGTTCTTGTAGATAGTAGGGCTTATCCTGGTGTTGATATTGAGCTTTATTGCACTGTGGTCTGATAGAATGCATGAAATTATGTCAATCTTTTTCGTATTTGTTGAGGTTTTTTCTGTGTCCCAGTATGTGGTCAATTTCGGAGAATGTTCAGTGGGTTGCTGAGTAGAAAGTGTATTCTCTGGTATTTGGGTGGAATATTCAGTAGAGGTCCATGAGGTCCATTTGGTGTATTGTATCATTCAGTTCAAATATCTGTTTATTCTTTGTCTGATGGATCTGTCCAAAAGACTTAGTGGGGCTGGGCATGGTGGCACACACCTTTAATCCTAGCACTTGGAAGGCAGAGGCAGGTGGATCTTTGTGAGTTCAAGGCCAGCCTGGTCTACAGAGGGAGTTCCAAGACAGCTGGAGCTACAGGGAGACCCTGTCTCGAAAAGACCAAAAAAAAAAAAGACTTAGTGGGGTATTGAAGTCCCCTACAATGATTGTACTGGGGTTAATCTGTGACTTGAGGTCCTGAAGAATTGTCTTTATAAAGTTTGGTGCACCAGAGTTTGGTGCATATATATTCATGATAATGAAATCTTCATGGTCAATTTTTCCTTTGATAAAGATATAATGGCCTTCTTTGTCTCTTCTGATCTCTTTTCCTTTGAAGTATTTTGTCTGATATTAAAATAGCAACACCTGCTTTCTTTTTGGTACCATTTGCTTGGAATATTTTTCCCATCCCTTCACCTTAAGTTGATGCCTATCCTAGAGAGTGAGATGGGTTTCTTGCAGACACCATATAGATGGGTTCTGATCCAACCTCCCATTCCATGTCTTTTGATTGGGGAGTTTAATCCATTAATATTTAAGGTTATAATTGAAAGATGTATGTTGCTTCCTTTCACCTTATTATCCATTTGCATTTTTAGTCTTGGTTTCTACTTCTGCAGTTATGTTTTTATTAATTTCTCTTTCTAGGTGCCTGGGGATAGTTGCTCCTTTCTTCTGTTCTTTGAATTGCTTCAAGTATTTTCTGAAGGGTTGGGTTTCTGGACATGTATTCTATCATCTTGTTTATGTCATGGAAGATTTTTCTCTCTCCTTCAAGCATAATCGACATTTTTGCTGGGTATAGTAATCTAGGTTGGCACCTATAGTCCTTTAACACTGGGAATGCTTTGCTCCATGTTCTTCTTGCTTTTATAGTTTGCACTGAGAAGTCAGTTGTAATTCTGATGAGTTTCCCCTTATATGTAACTTCTTTTTCTCTTGTGGCTTTCAGAATTTTGTCTTTGTTTTGGGCGTCTAGCATTTTAACTATGATATGGCATGGGGAGTTTTTTTCTGGTCTTGTCTGTTTGGAGTTCTATGTGCTTCTTGTATTTGTATTGGTTTGTCTTTTTTTAGTTTGGGGAAATTTTCATCTATTTTTCTGTTGAAGATCTGATCAATACAATTTTCTTGGGATTCTTCTCCTTCCACTATTCCTATCATGCAGAGGTTTGATCTTTTCATAGTGTCCCACATTTCCTGGTTGTTCCACTTTTGTGTATTTTTAAAACTTTCATAATCTTTACTTGAGCTTTTTAGTTGTTCTGTGCTATCCTCCAGGTCTGATATTCTTTGTTCTGCTTCCTCAGTTCTATTTCTGAGGCTTTTTCCATTCCTTTCCTCTCGATTGGATGAGTATTCTATTTCCTTTTTCATTTCCTCTTCTGATTTCTTTAATATTTCCACTTCCTTTTGGAGTGTCTCAATCTCTTCTTGTAGCTCCTTGCTTCACCGATTGGCTTCCTTTTTCAGTGTTTCCACTTCCTTCTGGAGTTTGTCATTTTTTCCTTCTAGTTCCTTCTGGGGTTTGTCATTCTCTCTCTTTAGTTCTTTCAGAAGTTTTTCATTTTCTCCCTGTAGGTCCTTCTCTAGTTTTTCATTCTCCCTCCTTAGTTCTCTGACTTGTTCTTTATGTTCTTTGATTTCTCTGAATAGGTCTGCAATTGTTCCTCTAAGATCTGTGTCCTGGGTCACGCCCAGGGGAATCCCAGTGGAGGAATCTCCCACGGGGTTGGTAGAGCTTGGTGTGGAATTATCCTGCAACTTTCCCATGTTGTCCCTTTGTCATGTCCCTGGCATATGGGTTTCCCTTTTTGCCTGTATTCTGTTGCAAATCACAAATGTCTCTTCACCGTGTTGAAAGCTTACTTTGCTTTCCTCCTTCAGATGCCTATTTTTTTCTCCTTGTTTATGGAGTGTTGACTTGTCTAGGTTTCAGGCTTTCGATTTTGTTTATATGTTGGATATCTAACTCACTCTTCCCTTTTTGTTTTAAAGGTTCTCCAAAAAATCCACTTGAACACTCCCTCAGCAATTCCAGTTTGGGGGGGGTAGGATATGCCTGGCGGTACTCTGTGCTTCAGCTGGTCCTGGGAAGTCCCTGATCTAAGCTCTGTGCACTCAAGTCTCACAGTAGTAACAGGCCCACTTTTAATACCAGCTAGCAGGGTGACTCCACCCTGACAGCCACCTGTCATCCTTTTTCGATTTCCAATGTGTTACATAGGAATACAGTTGAGTTTTATTATTGGTTTTATATTTTACATTCTTCTTTGCCATATTTTTATTACTAGGGAACTTGAAAAATGTAATTCCCATTTATTTACTAAGAATCAGGTTATTCTGCTTTCTGTCCTACTGTGCACTGTGTGTGCTGCCAGTTGTCTCACTCCTGATAATGGTAATTCCGCTCCTTTGTTGTCTAGTCCTGATCAGTTTGGCTAGAAGACCATCGCTTTTATGGATCTTTTTAACAACCAGTTACTGCTTTCTTGAATTTCTCTAGTATTTTTAGATTTTCTAACACACTGTCTTGATTTTAGCTTTTCTGCCTTTTTTATCATTTGAGTTTAATTTGCACTTGGATTTCTAGATTGCTCCTCCTCCTCCTTCTGCTTCTCTGACAAATAATATAATTTCTTAGAATGTATTCTATTTTGATTTATTTTTACTAATCTACATCAGTTATACTGGTTCTCAGTGTAATATTGTCTGTAGTTTACAATTTGTTCTTTTTTTGTCCTTCAGTTCTGAAAACTGGCCAGTGTATCCTGCTGATGAGCTACATCTTCCAATAACTTTGATTTTAGATTTGCACAGTCAAGACAGAATCCTGGTTGTAAGAAGCAAGCCCAAGTGTTGTGCAAGAGGTTCAAGAAGGCTCTTTTAAAGTGGAAGGCAAAATACCCTTTGGGCTTTTATTTTCTTTTCCTCATCCTTGTTTGGAATGTAGAATTTCTGACAGAGAATTTCTAGCTGGTTTAATGGATACTTTGGATGATGTGACTCTGAGGTGAAGAGCACACTGAGGAGAAGGACAGCAGACCCTGGAAGCCCTCCACCACCTTTCCCCTTCCTTACCATAACAAGTCTTTTCTGGATCTTTCATGCCAGAGAAAATAAAAGTCCATCCCTCATCTGTGGATGCTAGTGCCAATTACCCAGTTTTAAGTATTTCCTGTGCACGGCCCCTTGAGCTTTTGTCCAAAGCAGTTGGGAGTGATGCATATTGGAAATAACAACTGCAACAACAACAACAACAAAAAGGACTGCATCAAAGAACTGACTGAAACAGTGAACTTTTGCTCAAAACAGTCAAGTTCCACATGGAGAATATTGAGAAAGACTGAGAAAGAGATGAATAGCATGTTTGGCAGACTGCATGAGCTCTGGAGGGGTGGGGGAATGGGGGGAACACAGGTCTAGATCTGATAAAAAATATATGAATAAATAAATTTTAAAAAAATTAAAAAAAATAAATAAAAGTCCATTTTGTTTGATCTTCTGGTATTTTGGGTTGTTCTGTTGCCTGTACACAAACTCATTCCTGACAGTGTTACTATGTTTTCATTGACTGATACATTTTCATCCACTTATTTTAGAAAGGAGGCAGCTGTAGTCTCTCTTACTTCCAGTATGGTATGAATCACTTCTTCTCTGTTCATCTCAGGTTCATTTCTTGATCAATGAGGACTAGCTGGGACTTATGCAAGATGAGAGAAGTTCTAGATAATTATGGCTTAGATTATCATCAAGGTACTTCTTTGTTTGTCTCCATTCTCTTCAGCATCTGATTCTCCTCTTTCCTCTTCAAACAGTACCCAGATACCCATTCATGTGTCTGGTCCTCTATAGACAGCTCTCATACTTAAGAGAAAGATGATGGTAGTAACTTCAGAATGTTGTACTAGGGCTTCTGTCAATCAAGGGTACACAATTCTCATTATGGATAACCATGCATTTTGGACTTATGACCTCATCCTCGATTATTTATGAAGTATCTCTGTGCCTGCCAGTACTATAGAAGACATAAAGAAGAAATAACACTACTAGCAGCTGGTTTCAGAAATACTGTACCTCCTCCTGCAACCAGGTACTCTTGTGTTCATGAGTCAATGACTCTGTCCTTTAATTCATTCTTTAACCCATTAAAGAATGGTGTGGTGAAATGGCCTGGTGTGGTGAAGTTAATTGAGGGATAGTTTCTTTCTGTTCTTTATTTTATTATGGATTCATATCCTTTCAAATTTAGGGCTAGTCATATTATAAAGCTCCCTCAACCTACTTCAGGCAATACTGTGCTTAAGACTTGTAAATGGAGGTTGTGCGGAAGAATATGCCAAGAATGATTTTATCAGTCTTTATATATACATAGAAAAAGAGTCCAGTTAATAGGGATCATACATATACATATGTGTAAGAAAATTAATGCCATTAATTTACTCTCGAGGATTTTCCTTGCATTATTTCATTAAAAACTATCAGATATATTTAAGGTGACCAGCATTTTATCCCACATTTTAAACAAATAGGATACTTTAAGAGAATAAATTATTTTCTTATGAATTGTTAACCAGTGAAGTTAAGACTTCTATTATCTAAGGTATACAGCATGATGCTGTAGGATAGGTGTATATAGAAAAGTAGTTACTATTTGTGCTGGTGAATATTGACTGCAAACCTGACAGAATCTAGAATTATTTAGGAGAGAATCCTCTAGCCATGTCTGTGAAGGTGTTTCTAGACTAGATTAATTGAGATGGAATGACCAACCATAAATATAAGTGACACAACTCCACGGGCTGAGCTCCAGTACTGAACAAAGATGGAGCAGCAAGCTGAGGACCGTTTCTCTCTCCTTCACTGTGGATGCAATGTGGCATCTACTGTGACTCCTCACCATGATGGATGGCACCCTCAGACCGTGATCCCGCACAGATCTTCCCTTCCTTTACTTGCTTTTATTGGATATTTTGTTCCAGCAATGGGAAAGGTGCATAGTTACTCATTTTTATACAGTTCTACATCTCCTTGTTGTGGTGAGAGCATCGATAATCTATCCATCTAGGAAAAATTCCTGAATGTAAAATACTATTAACAATGTCCTCATGTTTTCCATTAGCTGCTTTTACTTGTTCAGCCAAAATATTTGCTATTTGATTTCTCTTGACTTACATGTCTCTATTCTATCCCCATTCCAACCTTGGTCACCATGGTTTTATTTTCTCTGTATATTTCTCTTTAAAAGTTTTCACATGTAAGTGAAATTTATGTAATATTTTCCATTCGGTAACTGGTTTATTAAACATAATGTCCTGCAGGTTCATTCAAATGGCAAGATCTCATTTTATTTAAAAGTTGAGTTATATTTATATATACATCTATATCAATGGATTTATCTATTTATCATTGGTAGACATTTAGGCTGTTTATCTTGGCTGTTGTAGATAGTACTGCAGTGAACATATGGGTGGAAATGTATTTTCAGATACTGCAACTATTCCTTTGGCTGTATAAACAGAATAGGGTTCCTGGGTCATTTAGTCTTTTTGGAAGTCTCTAAACTTTTCTCCATAGTCAGTGCACCAATTTACATTTCCATGAATAGTGCAGAAATGTCCCCCTTTTTCCTACATCCTCACCAACTCATTTCTTTTTCCCTGACAATGGCTATCTTTGCAGGTAAATTGTTTATGAGGCTTCATTTGAATCCAATCACTTCTGAGTGGCAAGTCTATTCTTTTCCATTATTCTATGGTCTATGAAATTTATGATTGCTTCTTCAAAATCAATCTTGGTTATGGCCCAGATGGCTGAGAAGTCACCTGAAAGGAATGAACTAGCTATACCTTGCCTTTAAATATGTGTTTTGTCACCAAGAACACCTACATATGACCCAGTAGGACAAGAAGAGTCTGCTCACAGAGTCAAAAACACTTCAGGACTGAATTTGTATGTATAGGATTATCCAAGATCACTCACACTGCTTCCTTTAAAGACGTTGAGCAATACGATGCTATCCTGTCTCCTTCTAATAGTGGTTGCCCTCTTAAAATTAGTGGGGGAACCTACTGACATTTTACATCCACAATTATTAGTTGAGTCATAGTCACTTTCCTTTCAATTTATGATGAGATCTTTAACCAAAGAGAATTTTGTCTGAATCCAGACTCTTCTAGCTGTTTATGGAAATTTAGCTTCTCATATTAGTTACATTTCTCACTGCATGACAAATACCTGGCAAGAAGCACGTTATGGAAGAAGTAGTTTATTTTGATTCATGGCTTGGGAGTACAATCCATCTGCTGGGCAGGTGGCTCCTCCCATTGTGTCTGCAGTCAAGAAGCAGAGACAGATAAATGCTGGTGCTCAGTTTACTTCCTCTTTTTTGCTTTTTATAATTCAGTTTGGAAACTAGCACATGGGATAGTGGCACCCAAATTTGAGCAGGGAGGGCCTTCTCTCAGTTAAACTTCCCTGAAAACACTCTCACAGATCCACCCTGAGCTGTATCTCCTAGGCGATTTCAAATGTAGCTAAGTTCACAAGGAAGATTAACCATCAAAGTCTACTCCTTGTTAAACTGATCCCCCAACATACCACTTTACATCATATTCTACCCCTGATCTCCATAAGTATATAGCCATCTCATAATGCAAATACTTTCATTCCAACTTGCAGGTAGCCCCATAGTCTTCAAGGTTTCAATAGCATTCAAAAGTCCAAAATAGAAAGTCTCTTCTGAAGTTCAATATAATCTCTTAACTGTGAGTGCCTATAAAATCATAAACAAGTTACACTCTCCAGTGTTCAATGGAACAGAATAAACATTCCCATTTCTAAAGGCATGAATGGGAGCATAGCAAGGAAAAAATTGTACCAAAGTAAGGCCCAAGGTAGCATACAACAAATCACAAAGCTCCATGCTGAGCATCTTGAGTTTTGGTGACAATGAACAGCTCCAACCCTCTTGGATAGTTCCATGCTTCTAGTGCTCTCATATGCTGCGTGTAGCTCTCTCCCTAAGACTGGCTTCAGTGTGTGCCTGCAGCTTTCCATGGTTGATCCCATGGTCTTGGCATCACCTACATCCTAGGGTTTCAATAGCAACTTAGACTTCATACTTACAGCCTCATGCAAGAAGTCTCTCAGGGACTCCTTGCAGAGATCCCAACTCTTCCACATATTGTCTTACCTTACCAGCTTTCTAGAACCTTGGTGCAAACCTCTACTACCGTATGCTTCTGCGTTTCATGCTTGCAAATCCAGCACAACAATAATGACACTGCCAATTCTGTATGTTGAAAAATTTAGGATAAACTATGCATGGTTACATTTGAGTACTTAATAAAACAGAGGTCTTAAGTGCCAGGCACTTGGTAGGTTTTAGTTTTTGCCTCCACTGTGTCTACTTCATAAAGGATTCATTAGAGAAAATTTATTAATTGTGGCTATAAATCTAGATCAAATCATAGAAAATTAAATTTCTGGAAAACAGATTTTGTTTGCTCTCATGGAAAATTTACTTTGGGGAACCTTTTTTATTTTTTTAATTTTTTAGTTATTTTGTATATGTATGAATGTACTGTCTGCATGCAGGTTTGTGCACCCGTGTTGTGTAATGCCGCGGAGGTCAGAAGAGGGTGTTGGATTCCCCTAGAACTGGAGTTAAAGATGGTTCTCAGCTGCCATGTGGGTGCTGGGGATTTGAACCCAGGTCCTCTGCAAGAGCAGTCAGTGCTCTTAACTGCTAGGCCATCTCTCCAGCCCCTGGGGAACCTTTTTTTATTCAGAAGTACTTGGTGCTGGTCACATGTCTGTGACACTGGAAAACGGGCCACTTATTTAATTCCTGCTACATCAGACACATAAAGTCAGGAACACAGAGATTCACACATAAAAATAGGGCTTACAAAAATATGGCACCTTTACTGAAGTGATTTATGGCCTTTTTGCACAGAAAATGTTTAAGAAAGGGATGACCTGATTCATATTAATTATTCAAGGTTTTATTGTACCTGTGGAAGTCTCCTGGGGTCTTCAGATGGGGGCACTTCCCCTAATGCTTAAGGAAATACATTCTAAGAAACTTCTGATAATGGAGACTCAGTTATTATGTTCTTAACTGAAAACATTATTCACATTCATTAAAGTGGTTCAGGGAACTCAGTTAATGTCTCTTCAGTTGAAAGTGAACTGTATTGATGGCTGCTACTAATGCATAGCAAACAGCTACAGATAATTCGTACCCTTAGACCTTCATTTCTGAACCTTTGCCTATTTATATTTTTGCTTTGATAGTTTCTTAAGAAATTAGTCTTCTTGTTTAATACATAATATTTAGCACCAACTCCTAAGACAGATCCTGACAATGAAAATCTTTCCTTTCCAAAACCCTGAAAGACTGCAAAAATGAGTGGCTACGGTCTCACTGGTCAGTGACTCAGAATGAGGTTGGCTTGTTCCTGACTTGGCTTCCCACGTACCTCCAGCTCCTTTCCTCCCTCATTGGCCACCCTGGGATGGTCTTTCTGGGGATGGTTTATGAACAAGTGGTGGGAATCAAATCAATTAATGTACTTGCACTTTCTGTGAGAAATGGAAGCGCAAGCATATGTGTGTGTGTGTGTGTGTGTGTGTGTGTGTGTGTGTGTGTGTGTATGTTAGCCACTTCTCTGTGGCTGCAATAAAACAACATGACCAAGGCAACTTATAGAAGGAAGAGTTGGGCTGGAGAGATAGCCTAGCGGTTAACAGCACCGACTGCTCTTGCAGAGGAACCGGGTTAGATTCCCAGCACCCACATGGTGGCTAAGAACAGTCTGAAACTCCAATTCCAGGTGAACTCCAGTTCCAGGGGAATCCGAGACCCTCTTCTGATCTCCGCGGCATTGCACGACACGGGTGCACAGACCTACATGCAGACAGTACATTCATACACATACAAAAATAATAATAAATAAATTTATAAAAAAAAAAGAAGGAAGAGTTTAGTGGGCTTATGGATCTAGAGAAATAAGAGTCAATTATGACAGAGGCATGGGGGCAGACAGCAAAGAGCTCACATCTTCACGAGGACACCAGAAACTGGCCATGGGACATGGCTATGGATTCTCAAAGTCTCTCCATGGACGTACTTCTTCCAGTAAGGGCTTATTTCCTAGGGATTTTAGGACCTTCTCAGAACAGTGTCACCAACTTATCAAGTATTTGAATATTTGAGCCTATGTGGGACAGCTCATTCAAACCACCCCAATGTGTAAATCACTAATTACCAGGCCTGGATTCTAGTCCTTTCACTTGTTACCAGCTCCCTTGACTCTGATCTTTAGCACAGATATGCCTATGAGTACACGTGTTTGCTTCTGAGTGAAGGAAGTGATGAGAGACACAAAACACGGTTTGGGACGTGCAGTGCTATACTTTGACATATAACAACCATAAAGAACTCTTGCCATAAAGGACTTGCCTTGTTTGCTTAATTTTATTTGGCTCCCATTATGAAGTTGTGCAGATTTCCCTCAGTGTTTTGGAGAAATAGGAAACATTTGTTGGTGTATGGATGCTGTGCTGTCTCTGTGCAGTTGTGGGACCATCCTCACTCCATACATCCTACTACGTTTTTCCCTTCTTTCATTGCTGTCCCTCAGTCTTCAGGTGAAGGTAATTAATAGCTCCTACTATGGCTATTGTAGGAAGGACTTTTAATTAACCTTGGCAAACTCACTGAACTTTGCCCTCTTGTGTCCTCTCACCTGGGCACCTAATCCTGTTTCCTGGGAACTTCAAATTGCTACTCCACCCCTGGAGAATAATTGAATGTGCATATGCTTGAGAATTAGCATATGCAAAGCACTCAAAGACAGAACACCCACCATCACTGAAAACATGAGGATTGAGAAAGGAGCTTGGCAGTGTGTGTCTGAGCTATTTTAGAACTAGGCATGAAAAGGCAAGATTATCTTGCAAGATAGGGGTGGATGCAAGCTGTATTTCCCCAACTGAGTGAGAGAATCCATTTTGAATAAAATTACAGATGAGGCCTGGCTTGGAGACACAGTTCCAGAGTACAATTCCAGCAGCACAGTTCTAAAGCACAGTTCCAAGTGACATCCGGGGAACAGGTGTCATTCATGTTTGTACCCAGTCTTAAAAACTAAAATTAGTGGTAAGATACCTCTCAAAAAATATTACCAAGGGGCTGGAGAGATTGCCTAGTGGTTAAGAGCGCCAACTGCTCTTGCAGAGGATCCGGGTTCGATCCCCAGCACCCACATGGCAGCTGAGAACCGTCTTTAACTCCAGTTCCAGGAGAATTCAACACCCTCTTTAGACCTCCGCTGCATTGCACGACATGGGTGCACAAACCTACATGCAGACAGTACACTCACTCACATAAAAAATAAATAAAATTAAAAAAACAAAAAAACTATTATCAAATCCATTTCCTTGGGGGAGGGGGTAATAATCATTCAAATGAACGTTAAACAGTAAATTTCACACTGATTGAAATAAAATTGTTTATTTTAAATCTGAAAGATGTTTTTATATGAATTTAAACTGAAGAGCTTAAATATAGTCACAATACACAAAAGTTAAACCTCTTACCATAAGCTAAACAGTATCATTTTTTAAAGGGGGAAGGACTGACGTGGTTTCATGTATATCCGTGTACTTAGGAGACTGTTTTCACTTGAGGAAGCATGTTGAATTCATGATACAGTTTTCTTTTACTGGGGTGTTTGCTCATGCAGTACTGTTGGTTAAATGACAGTTTTTGTGGGTTTTTGCATGTACAACCATTCAGTGAGACACAGTAATTTTATTGAAATTACAGTGCAGTGTAGTTAATCTATTGTTAATACTGACTCGGTGCTGCCTTTACTATCAATATCAAATGGGAATGTGATGCTGACGCTGTTCACTGAAGGGCAGAAATCATAAGCAAAATGCCAAAAGTGGTCTTTTTTTTTTTTTTTCATGGTCTATCATTTTATTTTTTTTAATTAATTTATTTTTTTAAGGGATTCTACAATACAATGACACAGTTGTTTGCAGATAGCATTGACATCACTCATTATGTCATACAATCAGGTAATTGGTGCATTTTGCAAATATCTATGTCCAAATTTTGAACAACCCAAGGTTCCCATAGACCAGTTGGAGAAGCTTGTATGCACAGGCATGTTGATCAATCAGGAGTCCAGAGTATATTCCTGTAGTCTCATGATTCACCCCTATCTCTCCACAGCCCTTACAATCTACCACTCCTCCTCTTCCACAGTTTGTTCCCTGGGCTTTGGGAAAGGGGCACAAGTGGGTGAGAAGAAAACAGTCTAATTTCTTTGGAGTTGTCATTTTGGACTCCAGTCTGTTCAGGTTGTTTCCTTTCATGGATTGACAGCTTTCCCAGTGATACCCTTTTTAGTCATATTAACAAAGCACAAGCTATTGGCTCTGTGTTCCAATCCTATTGATAAATTTTCAATTTTTCTGATCTTGAAACTAACGATGGGAGGAGAATTTTATGTTCCCACAGGTAAAAATCACCAATCTAAATGCCTGAAAACATACGACTTATGGCTGTGCAGGATGAACTGGGGAATGCCAGCAGAGAGGTTGACCCATCTGAACATTAAGGAATGAGGAACCTCAGACTGCCTGAGTCACGGACACTGAGCATCTCTCTGAATAATATTGGGGTTGACTGTTTATAATGGACCCTAACAAAGTTTACCTTCCAGGTGCTGAGAAACCTTCCTACCTCTCCCCCTTTTTTTGGAAAAAGAAAAACATGATGGTAATGAAACCACTCCCTAACTGTAAACTAGAGCCAACTGTTACAGTGGTAATTTCCTAAAAAACAGGCATAACGTATTAACTGATTGATAGGCATAAGAACTGTGAAAGGATATTTCCCTAACTAGAGCCAAATTCAATAGTAAAGTGTTTATAAGTTGTGTAATTAAGCAAAATATATTACTACAGGAAAGCTCTGACATCAGCAATGAATTATTCTGCCTAGGAGATGTTGGCTAGGGGATTAAACCCCCCCAAATTATAAAGGCCGTTTGCCTATAAGTGGAATATATGCAAGGAGAAAGTCAGTAAGTCCCTGTTGTCGAAGACCTGGTGTGAGCATGAAAAATGTTATGAGACGTCACTTGCTAGCGTACAACTGGCCTCTGAAAAGGCTAGAGAGCGTTACCAAAGGCCACTAAAGCAATACAGCAAAATATTGGTCTCCCTGAGACAAGCAAGACTCCTCTGTCAATATCAGCTACACCTCAAGAGCCTGGAGATACTGTACAACAGTGGCAGCCAAGTGTCTATATATATCCCAAATCTATTTGGCTATTAGCTCTCTCCTTGGAGGAATAACTCACAGCTGATGCCACAAGCTTGTGTCCTCGGGTGGTTGGGCGATGTTGTGAGCCACAGTAAGAACTTGTCACCCTTTACAGAGAAACCACAGTTTGCGGATTAGCATGCCATCCAAGCATCTGTGTCTATGCTCACAGCTTAGCTTGACATAATAAGTGGTACTGCTTAAATGCCTGTACATCCAAAAGCGGTCTTAATTGAAATGAAAATTTAATTTTGTTTTTAAAATATTGTTTATCATTATTTATTTTGTGGTAATATAGTAAGCTTTTTAGAATACAGTTTTCATAACTTGATAAATTATAGTTTTGTTTGTTAGAAAAGTTGCTCTTTCAATGTGTAAATAGATAAAAAAAGGTGTAAATAGTTCTGTAAGAGGCTTCAAGACGTTTATAGGTGGAAACATACCTACATAAAAACCATAAATCAGTTGCTGTTTTGCTTCTTTTTCCATCTTGTTTTGTATTGCGGTCATTTCCTATGCAAATATTGGAGCAAAGAGCTGTATAGTTGTAGAATTTTTTGAGAGAATGAGATGCTTATATATTAATGACAGCTTTTTTGGAAATAAAAAAATGCCTAAAAAGAAAAAAAATAAAATTAAGAGTCAGGCTATTGGCCGGGCGTGGTTGTGCACGCCTTTAATCCTAGCACTTGGGAGGCAGAGGCAGGCGGATCTTTGTGAGTTCAAGGCCAGACTGGTCTACATAACCAGTTCTAGGAGCTACAGGGAGACCCTGTCTCGAAAAGACCAAAAAAAAAAGAGTCAGACTATTTTACCCAGGTAATTGTAATGTCGACAACATAAAGCTGCAGATTGCTATTACTGAAAGCATAGCCACAATGTGGTTGTGGCCAGTGTATGTTAACCAAGGCAAAGTCTTGGCAGGTGATGATTAACAAAGCTTCAGTTTTATTCTGAGGTCTCCAAAGCAAACAGGGTGCAGTGGAGAGCACACATCTGGCAAGGGGCTGGGGCTCTGCTCCTGGTCTGAAAACTCAGTGCCACCATGATTCTGTGGTTCAGTGCAGTGGACATCATAAATCTGTGTCAGTGTTTAGGATTCTGAGACCAAATTGGAGAGCACAGTTTCCTTCCAGCCCCTGTTAGAAGCTCTCTGTGACACTGTGCTGTTAAGCGGATCCATTGTCCACTCTCTGCCTTTACCTGTCCTTCTATTCCTAGAATTTCTTCCTGTCTCTCTTCCTGAGACCGATCTTTGGCCATGGTTCTTGTATTCTCTCTCCACATGATCAAAGCTGCCCATACTGTGTTTCATGCCTTTGAGCCTTTTCGTTAGGAAAATCCTATCTAAAATTCAACCCACAATATCGGTTGCTGTAATTACTCTTAACTAAAAGTGAACTTTGGATGGTATGTTAATCCATGAATTACACTTTTTCCTGTTAAATATGACAGGGTCTTACTGTGGCTTATAACATCTCTTAACCTGTAGAGGATGTAAGCTTGTGGCACATATGTTTCTATACCAAAGTAACCTACCATAACTATTAGAGCTGTTTAAATACCTATATATCTAATTGCTTGTGCTTCATTAGTAGGATCAAAAGTTTATTCCTGGACAACTGTCAGCCCATGAAAGGAAATAGCCAGAATTGACCAGAGTCCAAGACAACAGCTCCAGAGAGAGTGGACTGTATTGCCTCTCATCCACCTGTGCCCCTTTTCTAAGCCTAGGGAACAATCTGAGGAAGAGGGGGCATGGTAGAATGTAAGGGCTGCAATTGGGGTGAATGGTGAAACTACAGCAATGTAGTCTGGACACTCATTTGATCAACTTGATTGAACATACCACCCCTCACCCCCCGCTGGAAGGTGGGGCTGTGGGGGTTTGAGCACAACAGCCTGCAAATTGGTTTTACATGACGGATGCTTGTACTCATGGATTATCACTTATAGCTAAAAAATGGAAAAAAATAACTGAGAGAAAGATGCAGGACAGATATGGCAGAGTACATGATCTGGGATGGGGTGGGGGAGGGGGGAGAGGGAAAGGGAAATATGCCTGAACTGAATCGGAAAATGATGTATGAAATGCACAAAGCATCAATAAAAAAAATGTTAAAAAAAAAAGAATGATAAAAAAAAGTGAACTTTGAACTTTGGGTCTTTAGATGATCAGATCCAAAGATTAAATAATATGAGTAATGAAATGTCATGGGTGAGTGTGGGCTGGAGATGGTGCAGGTGACTTGAGTGACTTCTACCCCCTACTTAGCGATAATCAGCTACCGATGATGTAAGATAGCTACAGAGCTCAGTTTGAAATAACTGAACTCACATTAAAAAATGCCAGAAAATATATCCTAAGAAGGGAAATTAAAGTGCCTTTGTGATGATTTTTTCTGTTTTCTGCCTCCCTGTTTCCAGGCAGATTCTTTTGAACTTCTGTTTCTGGGATGTTTACAGGCAAATAATTAAAATGGGAAAGATGGCTTCAAAGAAGAGGTGTCATTTTAAGTAATCATTTTCAGGATCTTCCTCTTGCTGTGGCACAGCTCTGTCCAGAGTGTATGATAGGGTTTTGAGGATGGAAAAATATTAGGTGACTTTTGTCAGCTGATTCATTTGTAAAAGAACACATTGCTGTATTGAAGTATACTTGGACAATAAGCTGTGGTCATTTAAAGTGTACAAAAAGACAAAAAAAAAAATAAAGTGTACAAATTGTAAAGTGGTGAATTTGCCACCAAGCCCAATGACCTAGGTTTGGGTCATGGAATTCCCATGGTGGAAAAAGAGAATTGATTCCTGCAAGCTGTCTTCTGACCTGTACACTATGTTCTATGGCAGGATCATGCCCACCCATAATCACACATACACACAAAAATAAATTCAATGAAAATAATAAAGTGTACAAATTTGAATTGTGTACACCCAGAAAGTTTATAATCAAATAATATAATAACCACCTTTCTTAATTACACAGTGGATGGAAAGGAATGTGTCTTGAAAGGCAAACTGGTTATCTATCAGAATACTTTTAGAAAACTCTTCTATGTTCTTTGCAGAATTTTTAGAAATTGCATAGCCCGCAAAGAGAGAAGACCAAACTGGTTCATGTCATTCTTGTCTTTCTATTTCAGGATCTCCATTTATACAACTATGGAATGTGCTTATAGAGGCACATACACATATACACATCACATCCACATACATTGATCATATAAATATATTGCTACATGTTAGTGTTACTATGTTCTGTGTAACTTTCTATAACCATTTAGTGCTTTATTTCTTAATGGAATCATACTGCATATATTACTTTTTACATTGCTTATTCACTTTAAATACACCAAGATACACTAACTGAAAGATAGTTTTCCTATTTCTTTAACCTGAAGTTACAAACTATTAGAAACCATAAAATCAGGTCTTTGAGTTTTGTTTAAGATAAGATAACATGTCTTATATTAAATATTATATCTATATAGAATGTCAAATTAAGCAATAGAATTTTGTAAATATTACATTTCCCTTCTTTCCTGTTTTATCAAAATAAAATTAGTTCAGAATTTTTCTTTCTAATATAGAAATTTGTAGAAAGCTCACTCATTTTAGGTAAAACCATTACTAATATTCAAAGGAAAACTTCTTCATTTTATTCCAGCACTTCACTTGTAGCAGAGCAGTGACTACTAAAAGTAAACAACCTAGATGTCCAGCAACTGATGAATGGATAATCAAAGAATAATGTTCAGCTGCTAAGAAAATGAAATTATGAAATTCAAAGGTAAATGGATGGAAATGGAAACAATCATCCTGCCTGAGGTAACCCAGACCCAGAAAGCTATATGACCCATGTGATTTCTCATGGGTTGATGCTAGCTTTGAATCTTTAGATATGTGTGTTTTGAGTAGAAAATCCATAAAGGTCAAGAAGCTAGTAAAGAGCCGTGTTGAGGGTAGGGCACTTCAAGGGCAAGAAGATAGAATGCAGTGCTATAAAGGGGAGAGGGGAATAATGGAATATGATGGGGTAAGTGTGATGGAGAATAGGAGGCCAAGGCAGAGGAGGAAGTATGGGGAGGGATAACTAACACTAAAGGCCTTTTTAAAGGTTATGACATCAAAAGATGGAAAGACCTCCCATGATTATGGATTGGGAAAATTAATACAGTAAAAATGTCCATTTTACCCAAATTGATATACATATTCAATATGATCCCAATCAAAATCCCTATGAACTTCTTCACAGACTTGGAAAATAATCCTTAAACTCATATGAAAAAACAAAAGACCCCGAATAGCTCAAGCAACCCTGAATTAAAAATGCAATACAGGGGAGATTGCTCTACCAGACTTCAAACTATATTACAGGGCCATAAGCATAAAGACAGCCTGGTACTGGCACAAAACAGACCCGTTGACCAATGGAACAAAATCAAAGACCCAGAATTGAGCTCATACAATTTCAGCCATCTCATATTTCACAAAGGGGCAAAAAAATGCCCTCAATGGAGGAAGGACAGCATCTTCAGCAAATGGTGCTGGCAAAATTGGATCACCATTTGTAGAAGAACAAACTTAAACCCCTACCTATAATATAACAAAATATAATAAACTCCAAGTGGACCAAAAATAAAGACAAAAAATTTTCTCAACGTGAAGCCTGAACCCCTGAAGGTGATAGAAGAATAACTTGGCAACAGCTTACAAGACATAGGCATAGGAAAAGACTTTCTAAATCAGACAGCAGCTGCACAGGAAATAAGATCAACAGTCAACAAATGGGACCTCATCAAACTCAAAAGCTTCTATATAGCAAAAGAAACAATCAAGGAAGTGAAGAGAAAACCCACACAGTGGGAGGAAATCTTTACCAGTGATACATCTGACAGAGCATTAATGTCAAGAATATATAAACTACTTAAAAAACAAAGAAGAAAACAAATGACCTACTCAAAAGATGGAGTAAAGAGCTGAACACAGACTTCATCAGTGAGGAATTAAAGATGGCTGAGAAACATCTTAAAAAGTGTTCAACATCATTAATAATTAAGAAAATGCAAATTAAAACCACTTTCAGATATCATCTCACTCTGATACGACTAGGTATGATCAAGAAAACAAAAGACAACAGATGCTGGAGAGGTTGTGGGGAAAGGGGAACACTCATCCACTGCTGGTGGGAATGTAAACTTGTACAACCACTATGGAAAGCAGTGTGGAGAACCCTTAAAAGATGCAAAAAAGACTTAAAAGACTAAAAAAAACCTTAAAAGACTACCACCTGTCCCAGTCATACCACTCCTGGGTATATACCTAAAAGACTCATCCTTCCACAAAGATACATGCACATGTATGTTTATTGCAGCTCTCTTTACAGTAGCAAAGAGCTGGAAGCAACCCAAATGCCCCTCAACAGACTAGTGGATAACAAAAATGGGGTACATCTACACAATGGTGTACTATTCAGCTGTAAAGAAAGATGACATTATGAACTTTGCAGGTAAATGGATGGAGTTCAAAGCCATTATGCTACGTGAAGTAACACAGTCCAGAAAAACAAAAGGTAAATGATTTCCCTCATTTGTGGATGCTAACAGCAAATCTCCCAGATGAAATGCAAGCTGAACAACATTCTTGTTATATTTCTGTTTATCTGAAAGCAACTATGTTGTTATAATGTAAATTTCTCAAGGGGCTCTAGAATCTACCCACTACTTATTTTCAGACTCTGTAATTACTGTATATGGGTGGAGAGTATGTATCCATATTTCAGAGTAATATAAAATTAATGGAGGAAAATGTGAATTTCTAAGCATTCAAAAAAAGACTGAGAGAAAGATGCAGGACAGTTATGGCAGAATTCACCATCTGGGGTGGAGTGGGGGGAAGGGAAAGGGGATTATGCCTAAACTGAATTGAAAAATGATGTCTGAAATGCACAAAACATCAATAAAAGCAACAAAAAGGTTATATGGAAACCTACTACTGTAGAAAATTCTTAAAATATATACTTATACAAGGGCTGGGGAAAGGATTAATGGGTTAAATGGACTGACTGCTCATGCAGAGGACGAGGGGTCATTTCCTGCATCCCACATGGCAAGTAACAATTGTCTGTAACTCTAGTTCCAGGATGTCTTCTGGCCTCCTTGAGCATTCTAGCCTGTTGTGAGCTTCCATACATATAGCCAAAACATTCATACACATAAAATAAAAATAAATGAATTAAAAATTTTAAATATATGTCTCTTTATACATATATACATACATACATATGTATATGTATATTATACAAAGTGTTTAAATGGAGTTGTCCTGTACTGGGGAATAGTGCTCCTACCAGACTGTTTAGGGAGGCTTTAGGAGATATGGCCATGCTGGAAGAAGCATGGCACTGGGGGGGTGGGATTTAAGAGTTCTCAAGCCTTGCCAGATTTCCAGTTACACTCTGCTTCCTGTGCCTGATTGAAGATGTAAGCTCTTAACTCTCTGATCCTGCTCTGGTCACCTCCTGTCACCATAACCTACACTGTGACAGACTCTAATCCCTCTGGATCCTGGATCCATAAGAGCAAATAAACTTTTCTTCCTAAAAGTTCCCTTGGCCATGGTATTTTTTCACAGCAACAGAAAAGTAACTAATATACTCCCTTTTCTTATATTGTATAGGTATATACTTTAAGAAGATTTAAGAGGTGGGCTGGAGAGATAGCCTAGCGGTTAAGAGTGCCGACCGCTCTTACAGAGGACCTGGGTTCGATCCCCAGCACCCACATGGCGGCTGAGAACCGTCTGAAACTCCAATTCCAGGAGAACTCCAGTTCCAGGGGAATCTGACACCCTCTTCTGAACTCTGCAGCGTTGCACGACACAGATGCACAGACTTGCATGCAGACAGTACATTCATACACATACAGAAATAAATAAAATTAATAAAAAAAATTTTAAGAAGATTTAAGAGGTAAATAAAAATATATCATTGTACATACGTACCATTCATAAGTTGATGAACATACAGGTTGTTTCCAATTCTTGGCTATTATGAAGAGGGCAATGAACATGGATGAACAGGCATCTCTGTAGTAGGGTATAGAGTCTTTAGGTATATGTACAGAGTGGTATTGCTGGATCAAATAGTGGATCAATTTCTAGTTTATGGAGGAATATCCACACTGATATACATAGTGGCTGCACCAGTTTGCCCTCCCAAGATCAGTGAATAAAAGTTCTCCTTTTTGAAATCCCATCAGAATTACAACTGACTTTTCAATGCAAACAATGAAAGCCAGAAGAGCTTGGACCAAAGTCTTCCCAGTTCTAAATGACTATAGATGGCAACCCAGAATACTTTACCCAGCAAAAATGTCTATTATAGTTGAAGGAGAAAGAAACATTTTCATGACATAAATAAGATGAAAGAATTCATGTCCAGGAAACCAGCCCTTCAGAGTATACTTAAAGCAATACAAAGAACAGAAGAAAGGAACAACTATACCTGAGTGACAACAGAAAGCAATTAATGAAGGTATAACTGGAGGCACAAACCTAGACAAGAATGCAAATAGAAACTAAGATGAATGGAAGCAATATACATCTCTCCATAATAACTTTAAATATTCATAGACTGAACTCCCTAATGAAGAGACACAGACTAGTGGAATGAATTAAGAAACAAAATCCATCTTTTTGTTGTCTGCAAGAAACCCATCTTACCTTCAAGGACAGGCACTATTTTAAGGTGAAAGTATGGAAAAAACTCCAATCAAGTGGTACTAAGAAGCAAGCAGGAGTTGCTATTCTAATATCAGACAAAAAGACTTCAAACTAAGATTAATTGAGAGGAAGAGGGTCACTTCATTCTTATCAAGGGAACAATTAACCAGGAAGCTATCACAATCATGAATATATATGCACCAAACTCTGGTGCAACTAACTTTATAAACAAAATTCTACAAGACTTTAAGGGACAGATTAATCCCAACACACTAATAGTAGGGGACTTCAAAACTTCACTGTGTCCATTACACAGGTCAACCAAAGAATAAACAGAGACACATCTGAAATAAACAATGTGGTACACCAAATGGAACTAACAGACAGCTACTGAATATTCCACACAAGCACTGAAGAATATACTTTCTATTCAACACCCCATGGAACTTTCTCCAAAATTGACCATATACTGGGAGATAGACCAAACCTCAACAAATACAAAAAAATTGAAATAATTCCATGTATTCTATCAGACCACAATGCAATAAAGCTTATTATTAATACCATAAAGAAGCCCTAGTAACTTCATGAACTCATGGAGATTAAACAACACTTCTGAATAACAAATGGGTCAAAGGAGAAATTAAGAAAGAAATAAAAATATTCCTGAAATTAAACAACAACAAAAAAAAAAACCAACAATACAGCACAAAAAAAATCTATGGGACACTCTAAAAGCAGTCCTAGGAGGGAAATTTTTTGTAAAGATGATTCTTAGCTACCATGTGGGTGCTGGGAATCATACCTGGGTCCTCTGTAAGAGCAGTCGGTGCTCTTAACTGCTGAGTCATCTCTCCAGCCCCCTAAGAGGGAAATTTGTAGGTCTAAGTGCCCACATTAAAAAAAAAAACAAAGAACAGAAAGAGCACAAATAAATGACCTAACATTGCAATTCAAAACACTGAGAGACAACAACAAATGAATCTCAAAGCCAACAAACAGGAAGAAATAATAATCAGAGCAGAGATTAATGAAATAGAAACAAACAATACAAAGAATCAATGAGACCAAGAGCTGGTTCTTTTAAACCATAAATGAGATAGATACACCCTTTACCCATTTAATCAAAAGAAAGAAAGAGCAACTCCAAACCAACAAAATTAGACATGAAAGGGGAAACATCACAAGAGATAACAAAAAGATCCAGAACATCATATGGGGATACTTTAGAAATCTATCCTCTATTAAATTTGAAAACCTAAGAGAAATGCATGAATATCTGAAACCATAGGAGTCACCAAAGCTTAACTAAAAAGAGATCAACAGCTTAAGCAGTGTTCTAGTTTGTCTTCCATTGCTGTGACAAAACACTCTGACCAACACCAACTTGGGGAGCAAAGGGTTTATTCAGCTTACATCTCCTGGGTCACAGTTCATCACTTAGGGAGCCCAAGGTAGGAACTCAGGGCAGGAACCTGGATGCAGTAGCTGAAGCACAAGCCATGGGGGAATGCTATTCACTGGCTTGCTCCTCTGGCTCATGCCCAGCCTGCCTTCTTATACAGTACACAACAACCTGCCCAGGGTGGCACTACTCATTGTGGGCTGGGCCCTCCCACACTGCTCGACCATCAAGACAATACTCCACAGATGTGGCCACAGGCCAATCCCCAATTGAGGCTCCCTCAACCCAGGTGTGTCAAGTTGACACTAAGCTATCCAGCACAATTGAACCCTTGTCAACTTGACACACAAAACACATCACTATTAAACCACCACCTTTCCAGTTCTTATCCCCAAAGTATGATGTTAACATTAATCACAACCTAAGACAGTACAACCTTAAAAGCCCCACAGTCCTTAGAATGTTCAAATGCTTAAAAGTTCAGTCTGTTAAAAGTCTTTTAACTGTGGGCTGCTGTAAAATCCAAAACAAGTACTATCTTATTTCAAAGGGAAGAATCAGGTACTCTCAAACAAAACCTGTCCAGGAAGTAGCTCAAGGCTGGACACCTGGGATTCACTCAGGATCTTCTGGGCTCCAAAGGGTTTTGGCAGCTCCCCCTCTCCCGACTCGGCCGTCTGTGGTACACACAGCTCATCTCGCAGACCCAGGCCAACTGCATTCCACACCTGCCGCTGCTCTTCGTGGTTGTCCCATGGTCCTAGCATCTCCAAAAAGCTGGGGTTGCCACTGAAACTGAGGCAGCACCTTCACCAATGGTCTCTTCTGACCTCTCCTGGTGCAAAGCCTCAGCTTCTCTCCATGACCCCTGCAATCCTGGGGTCTTCACAGCAACCGAGGTGCATTTCCACCAATGGTCTTTCCTGACCTCTCACAGTGCCAAGCCTCGGCCGCTCTCTGTAGACCCCTCAAATTTCAACCCAGGAACCATAGGAGGAGACTCTTAACGTTACAAAGTCCAATCCTGCTTCTGGCTTGAGATGGAGGCTCAGGCCCCTTCTGGATCACAGCTTCGTGTGCTGACCTGAAAATTCTTCCCAGAAGATTTCACCACAGTGATGCTATCTCTTGTTACTTACAGCTGATTTTTTAGCCCCAGCTAAACCAGCATCAATTGTCCCAGTAACACAAAGATTTAACTTCAGTTCTGGTCTCTTGTTACTTACAGCTGATTCTTCAGCCTCAGCTGGAACCAGAACCACGGATTCCATAGTCCTGATGATCTCTGCTCCACTTTGAAAACGAGAAACTTCACAAGCCAGGCCTCCATCTTCTACAAATCCTACAGCAAACGGCTCCAAGCCCACAGCAACGATCTTTAGAGCATTCAATGATCTTCCCCAGCCCAAAGTTCCAAAACACCTACCACAATCCTCCCCAAAACACTAACGAGTCAGGTCTGTCAAAGCAATACCCCACACTCCTGGTACCATTTTCTGTCTAGTTTGTCTTCATTGCTGTGACAAACACCTGACCAAAACCAACTTGGGAGAAAGGGTTTATTCCTCTTACACTCCCGGTCAACAGTTCATCACTTAAGGGCGCCCAAGGCGGATCAGGGCAGGAACTGGAGCCAGTGCTGAAGCACAGCTGGGGGATGCTGTTCACTGTTGCTTGCCTCCTCTGCATGCCCAGCCGCCTTCTTATACAGTACACAACAACCTGCCCAGGGTGGCACTACTCATTGTGGGCTGGGCCCTCCCACACTGCCATTCGAAGACATACTCCACAGATGTGACAGGCCCAATGGCCAATCCCAAATTGGGCTCCCTCACCAGGTGTCAAGTTGACACTACTATCCGTCACAAGCAGATACCTAACATACAGGGAAACTTGAGAGGTAACACACAACTTAAACTAAAAAATCTAAAAAAAAAAAAATGCCCAGACCCAGATCCTTATGCAGAATTCTACCAGACATTTAAAGACGACCTACAATCATTATTACTACAATTAATTTCAAAGAATAGAAAACAGGGAAATCTACAAAGTTCCTTCTATGAGCCAGCAAAATATGAAATACAGACCCATATATTAATGAATATATATGCAACATCCTCAACCAAAATACTTTGCAAGCCACAATATGCAAGTTGGATTATACACAGATATGCAGGGCGGTTCAACATATGTAAATAAATAAATGTGTTATAACTCATATAAATAGACGCTCACTGACTTGTCTTCAACAGATGGAAAAAATCCTAAAATACATATGAAAAACAAAAGACCCGCAGAACCAAAGCAACCCTGCGAAAAGAGTAAATAGCAAGGGATTACTATACTAGGCTAGAAGTCATAAACAGCATGACACTCTGGCATAAAAATATACTTGGTAGACTCAATGGAACAAAATTAAAATAAAAAAAAGTAAGAACTAGAAAGTGAAATTTGACAAAAGGTATGAACACTAAGGGAGGAAATGTAGTATCCTTTCAGCAAATGGGGCGGGCAAACTGGATACCACTTGTAGAAGAATGAAACTAAACCCTAACTTCCCCTTGTACAAAATTCACCTCTAAATGAATCAAAGACCTCAATGTGAAACCTGCAACTGAAATGTTAGAAGAAAACATTGGTAGTAATGTACAAGATATGGGTACAGGAAAAGACTTTCTAACATCAGACTAGTAGTTGCCCAGGAAATAAGCGCAACAACAACCAAATGTGGGCAATTAAACTCAAAACTTCTAGTAAAATAAAAGCAAAGAATTGGTGAAGAGAATCCAGAAAGATGTGGAGGAATTCTTCCCAATGATATAACTGAGACAGAGGTTTAACCATCTATAGTATATAATAGTACCCAAAAACAAAGACCAAGAGAACAAATGACCCGATTAAAACATGGGGTAAAGAAGAAGACAGAGACTTCTCAAAAAGAAATAAAGATGGCTAAAAACATCCTAAAAAGTGTTACTAACTAAAGGAAATGCAAATTAACCACTTAACATTTCAATATTACCCTTGTAAGACCTGGCTATGATCAGGAAAACAATGTAACCATGCTTGAGAGGTGATGGGGGAAAAGGGAAACACCATTCTCAGGCTGGTGGATTTCCAAACTTGTGCAAAGGCCCACTTACAGGAAGCGTGTGCGTAGCACTCTTAAAAAACTAAAGTGCAATCTACTATTTTGACCCACATCACCATCCTGGATCTGTACCAACGGCAAAGAGACTCATCCATGCAGCTGATACCGCACACACCTTATTTATTACTTACGCTACTTTTCACAATAGCCAAGAGCTGGAAGCAATGCCAAAGTGCCACCATCCTGGAATGGATAATTGAAATGTGTGGGGATTACACAATGGAGTTTCTATGCGAGCGTAAGCAAGATGACATCATGAAATTGCAGTAAATGGATGGATTAGAAGACTATTAATGCTAAGAAGTACAAAGTCGCCAGAAAAACAAGGCACATATAATGTAGTCCCTCATCTGTGTATCTACACCAAATCCCTATAGAGAAAGTCAAGATTGGGTGGAGAGTATGGCCTGCGTGGTTAGAGCACCAACTGCTCTTATAGAGGACCCATTGGTTCAATTCCAGAACCCAATGGTGGCAACAACACATCCATAACTCCAGTTCCAGGGGATCTTTGTCCTGCTACTAACCTAGTGTCAGACTTGTCGGGACATGTGCACAACAACCAATGCAATACTAAAAAACAACAGCAGAAACAATACATAAAATAAAAATAATAAAACATTTTAAAAAAGAAAGTCAAGAGGTAACTAGATTAGAAAATTAATACCACATTGATGATAATTACTATAGATATAGCTTGAAGTTTATGTCCTATTTTCCTACCATTACCAAGATTATGAGAAAGAAAAGTATATTCTTTCGAAGAGTACATTAAAAACAACATCAACTGGTAGAATTTAGAGAATATAATTATATCTTCCTTCTCTACACCAGGATCGCAACTTCTACTGTTAAATTATGAATCCTATAGATGTGTCTTGGAATTAAGCTTTAGTTTAATTTAGACTTTGTAAATTGGTATAGTTGGTAGGAGTGGTATATACTTGATTTTGAGTGATATAAAATAAAGGCACAAATAAAGACTTGTTCTCAAAGAACTTAACAAACAGGAAACTTTCCTAGCATCAAAAAAAGATTAAAAAGGACTGAGAAAAAGATGTAGAGATCTCGTAACATGATATGAGAATGCATGACTCTGGGGACAGTGGATGGTGGGAGAGGTGTCTACAACTTGATTAAGACATTGTTTGTAATGGGGCTGGAGAGGATGCGCTCACGTGCGTATAAGGCAACCGATCTGCTCTTCAGAGGACACAGCTTCGATTCCCGCACTCCGAGATGGCTAACAACCTTTGTTTAACTCAGTTCTCAGGAAATTCGACGCCCTCTCTGACCACTTGGCATTGCCAACACGGTGCACCAAACTACTTGCAAGACAGTACACTCATACACAAAAAAAATAAATAAAAATTTTAAAAAAGGAAAACAAAGTCGAACTTTGTAAAAAAAGAAAATGTATGAAATACAAAAGCTCGATAAAAATTAGAAAAGTTCTTTTCTTTTTTTCCTAATTATATCTTTTTGAAAATTTAATCATTTTTTATACAAAGATTTACATTAGAAATCAAATCTAAGACCCATGATCACCCTACCTATCACCCATCCAAAACGAGCTCGTGCATTTTGCCCAAACGTGCTTTATTCATCTTTTTTCCATCTGTCTATTTTTTTTAAAATTCTTCTGAGCAGAAGTTTAACTGTTTCAGCAGATCTCACCTTTTCAGTCAGTCTCTTGATGGAGTCTTTTCTGTCTGTTATTCTTCACAATACACATCACCTAAAATTCCCCTTTTACTCCATTTTGCTAGTGCTTTCGTCATTGTTTTGGCTTTTTTTTTTTTTTTTTAGCTGGACTACCTGAGTGGAGTAAGAATATTTCAGTGCTTTTATATTGAACATTAAAAATTTTTTTGTTTTTTATATTACACAGTATGAAGTGCTTTGGTGTTTTGCCTGCAAGTATGTCAACTAGCACCCATATCATGCACTGTTCACAGAGGCCAAATGAAAATCATGGATCCTTTGTAGCTTGGCATTGGGATGAATGTTAGCCTACTGTCACACTCAGGTAGACACCTGTGGTCCTTTTGCCAAGGGTAGCCCATGATCTTAACCACTGAGCCACTCTCTTCAGCCCCTGCGAAACATTTTATAGTTATTCTTTCAGCCAATTTGCATTTCATGCTTTCCAGGACCCCTGTCAGCTCCCCTTGTTCACAATACTTTTTTTATAATTAATTATTTTATTGATATTAAGGCTTTTTCCATACATACATACCATCATTATCTCAGTTCGAAATTTAGCAGTCCATGATCCTTTCATTCCAATGGCCCCCACACTGACCCGAGTTCCTGCACTATGCCAACATTTCTTGCACTCTATTTTTGATCTTCTCAGCAAAGTTTTTTTCCAGTTCTCATTATGTGTTTTGTTACTCAAATCTAACTTGTATTGCTCTATATATATAATCAGTTTTTATATACTAATTACTATATTATATACTACAATATTAATAATACTAACATAATACACACATAGCACCTGAATTACGGGATTTTTTCTATAAAAGAATGTCATGATTCCCTTAAGAAGTGTTTGAAGGTTCCTCTTGGCAAGCCCAAACAACCAACAATCTTGCCCTTGGTGCCCCCCACTAGGGCGTCCTTTCCCTCCCACAATCCCCAAATGATAGTCCAGTAAACACACATGTCCTGTCTTGATCCTCCTGTACTGGTGCTCCACTAATACAGACCCTGGGTCAGTCTAACAATGGAGTTATACTCCGACAGAGGCGAATCCCAGTAGGAGCAGCTCAGTCCACAAGCTGGGTATCTTCTCAAGTAGTTCCATCTGGCATGAAGTTTTGAGAATCCTTGGAGAGACATGAAGTCTTCAGATCCATATTGAGGTTCAAAAACTGTGTCTCATGTCTATGTCTTTGAACGATGGCAGCAGCAGTGGCGAGCACGAGTAGACGGCCTGGCCAGTAAGAACTGAAGTCTTGTCATACTTTTTTTTTAATTTTATTCAAATTTTATTTATATTCTGTATGTGTATGAATGTACTGTCTGCATGCAAAGTTTGTGCCCCGTGTCGTGCCAAATTGCCTGGCGAGGTCAGAATGAGGGATGTCCGGATTCCCCTGGAACGGGATTCTCCTGGAATTGGAGTTCACAGATGGCTTCTCGGACGCCATGTGAGGATGCTGGGGAATCGAGCCCTGGTCATCTGAAGAAGCGCGGCCTCTCTAAACCGAATAGGCCATCCTCCAGCCCGTTTTTTTCTTTTTTTTGTAGTGATATTTATACTTGTACCGATCATGCATGCAAGTTCTGTGGGCACCATTCGTGTCAATGCCGCGGAGGTCAGAAGAGGGTGTTCGTTATTCCCCTGGAACTGGAGTTCTCCTGCAACTTGGAGTTCAAGACGGTTCTCAGCCCCATGTGGGCGCTGGGAGTCGAACACCGGATCCTCTGTAAAATAGCGGTCAGCGCTTCTAAACGCATAGGGCCATCTCTCAGCCTTGTCATACTTTTTAATATACATATTTGATTTTTTTGAGGTTATGTTTTAGGTTTTTGTATATTGTAGAGACTTAACCCTCTCAGAGCTAATAGCTGATGAAGATTTTTTTTTCCACCATGTGGTAAGGTGGCCTCTCACTCAAGGATGGTGTTCTTCGTTGCTACTAGAAATTTTAGTTTCCTGTATGCCCATTTGTCACCTGTTTGAACCTTGATGTTGTGCTATAGGAAATTCCTTTCCATGTGCTGTGAGTGCCAATGTAGGTCTTACTTTTTTCATTTTTTTTATTTCATTTTATGTGTTGAATGTGAGTTACTGTCTCATGTAGTGTGTGCCACCGTGTTAGTGGCAATGCCACGCGATGTCAAACGAGGGATGTTGAGACTTCCCTGGCCTGGAGTCTCCGGAATGGGATACAGTAGGCTCAGCCGCCATGGTGCTGGGGATTGAACCGGGATCTCTGACAGAGCAGTTCAGGTGCGCTTAACCACTAGCCATCTCTCCAGCCAATCGTGGCCTCCTTTTTTAAAATCAGGTGCTCAAGGTACCATGGGTTTTAATCTGGGCCTCCAGTTTCTATTCTCCTAGATCACATTGTCTACTCACTTTTCTGCCAGGTGCCATCCTGGTTTTTTATTACTATATTTCTGTGTATAATTTGAGATCAGGAATGTTAATAGCCTCTAACATGTCTGTTTATTGTTCAGGTTATATTTGGCTATCTTGGGGTTTTTGTGTGTGTGTATTTCCATATGAACTGTGAGATTACCTTTTTCAACTCATGTGAAGAATTGTGTTGGAATTTATATAGAATACTTGCCTTTAATCACTTACAGTATGCTTTTACATGCAGTGCACAATCTTTTACATATTATCCCCCAACCATGTGCACAGGATATATTTCCATTTCTGGTATTCTTCATTCAATTTTTCTTCAATTATTGAAGTTTTATTGATGTCCTTAACTTCTTGGTTTAGATATATTAAAAGCTATTTTTATTTTATATGGATTATGTAGGCTATGTGAATGGGATCTTTCTTGAATTTTTTGTAGTATGCTTTATTTGAAAGACCTCACTGAAGTTTTTGACGGTTATAAATTTCTAGTGTTCTTCATACTTTGTATTTATGCAACTCTAGGAGGTTTCTGATGGAGTCTTTATAAGGTCTTATATCTATAGGAATACATTCATCTGCAAAATAAGAAAGAATTTGATTTCGTCCTAGTTAATGACCATCTTTATCTTTTTCATTTGGTCTTACTTACTAGCTCTGGCTAAGAACTTCAGAAGGTACTGTTATTGTGACAGAATACGGGGTGTGATATACTTGTTTTTTGTTTTGATTTTAGTGGGAATGCTTATGAGTTTCCCTCCCAGTTAACTGTGAGAGTTAGCTATCGTTTTTTTGGGTAACTGCTTTCATTCTATGCTGTTATATCTCTATACCCCTAGGTTCTGCATGACTTTTAAACCAAAAGGATGGCTGGAGTTTGTAAAGGATTTTTCTGTATCTAACAAGACTAATTATGTGGCTTCTGTCCATTGAATCTCTTATATGTGGTGGATATACATTTATGTGTTTGTACATTTTGAACATCACTACATCTGGAGATAAAACCAACTTGATCATGGTGGATCACCTTTTGAATAAAGTGTCTTACATTTGGTTTGTGGCTATTTTATTGTATTTTATTATCAGCATGGTTCATAGAATAGCTTGGGCTATAATTTTTTTTCTTTGTTTAGGGTTTTATATCTTGGTTCTGGCATTAGACTAGACTATACCTTGCTTCATAGAAATTGTAAGAATTAGTCTTTTCTATTTGTTATGTTAAACAGTAGATACTTAGGTGTAATCTTGCATAGCTAATCTATTATGAATAATTTGTAGATTCTTTTTTTAAAGCCAATTATTGTATTGAACCTTTTGTGCAATTTCATAAAAATTTCATTCAAATCTGACCGTGCCCCTTCCCCTGGCTCCCCAACCACCACCAGAGCTCATGCCATTTCTGCCAAACATTTTTTCACTTTCTTTTATCCAAATATTTTTTTTTTTTTTATAAAAACTTTTATTAGAGTGGGCAAAATCTTATTTTCAGGCCGTTTCAATTTGGGTGTACATTTGTGTGGAACATACAAATATCCTCTCCTTTTTAGTTTCAAGATCTCCATAAATTGAAAATTTATCAATAGGTTTAGAACACAGAGTTTCCATTTGGTATCCCAGAAAGGATACTAACCCACCTCCCACCATCCCACCTCCTCTATTTTGTTTTATAAATTTTTTATTTTGACCTATAGATGCCTAAGTATGTATTCCACATACCCATAACAGGAGCCAAGGCATAATTTTTTCATTTAAATTTTACCCAAACTGTTTTTCTCATTGATGGTATGCCTACTGTATTTGGGGAATAAATTTCAACCTTAATCCTTTAAATGGTCCTACAAGTACAAGAAAATGTTACAAACGAAGTGTATTGCAGAAATCGCAATAGAAATATATAGAGACCAATTTTGTACCTTAACTCCAAAGTATTATTGTTGAAAGTTCAATACAAATGTTAAATAAAACATTAACTTTTATATCCCGATTATTCAAATGTATTACAATTTTTCACCAAACTTACAAAATTTAACTAATCTAAACATTTCACTTTCTTAATGTATCCATATTTGACCCTGAATTCTTTTAGTTGGGGGATTTTAATAGCACATTGGTTGTTAAAGGGTCTGTTGTTATTTATGTCACTTTGACATAACTTTTGTAGACTAATACATCCTAGAAACGGATTCATTGTTAAAATATAGTATAGCTTAGTGGGATATAGATTGTATTTATTGATTATATAACTATTTTTTTTTGTCTTTTCAAGACAGGTCTCCTGTAGGCCACTGACTGGAATCACGTATGTAGCCCAGCTGCTTGAACTTGATCCTCTGCCTGCTCCTCCCAAGTGCTAGGATTAAAGGTGTGCGCCCACAAGCCTGGCTGGATATAATTTTTTTTTTAAAGTATGTCTTTACAGTTTTCTAATTTCTCAGGATCTGTTGTAATGTTTCACTTTCATCTGCTCAGTTTGCTAATTTCTGTCCTTCTTTGTTGTGTTAACTTAGCTGAAGACTTGTCAATCTTAGTTATCTTTTCAAAGACCAAGTACTGAATTTCATTGGTTCTTGGTATTTTCTAGGTTGGTCTTTATTTTTATTCTATTTCATAATTGTCTCTCTTGAGATATTTATTATGTCCTCATCTCTCATTTTGTCTGGGTTAGTTTTGGTTTTCTCAGGCGTCAATAGGATTATCTTAAAAAAATATTTTTTTTAATTTTTTATTTTTAACATCTGTACTGATGGTTTGTGCATTTCATTACATCAGTTCTCATTCCAATCTAGACTCACTCCCCTTCCATGAGCCCCCCACACCCACCCAATGTTCATGCACACTGCCATTTTTCTGGCTGCCCATATGTTCCTTTCTTATTCTTTTTCAAGATTTTTCAAACAGAGGATTATTGTTCTTGGGGGAACGTTTACTGTTTCAGTCGGTTTTTTTTCGGACCGTTCTGCTCGTTGTTCCTTCCAATTTGTATGCTTCAAAATATGCAGATACTATGTATCATCATACCTATACTAAAATTTATTTATAACTGTCATTTCATATCTTTCTTCAGAATTCAATTTTTCCTTATTTATAATTCTATTTACTCTAAATATGGTCTTGTAATCTCCACCCATATACCAGATTAAAAGGCTAAAATAAGTTAATTCTTAGAGCTTGTTAGGGGTTTACATTATAGAGCACGTTGTTTCAGGGAAGGGATATAATACTTGTTTGCTCGGTTTACCACTACAACTCAGGTTTTTGGTGTGCAGCATGCCACAAAATGAGGGTCCATTGTTGTTTAGTTTTTTCTGGGATGTGTTACTACTTCATTTGCATTAATATCTTCTAGTTACATCCATTTACACCACTGCAAAGTTTTGATGTCCATCTTTTTTTACCTGCATAGAACTATCCATTGTGTACGATGTACCTACATATTCTTAATCCAGCTCAACGCTATTTGGAGGGGCATTTGGGTTGGTTCCGGTTCCTATCTAGGTGGAGAGCTGCAATGACATGGCTGTGCATGTCTCTCGCAGTAGGAATAATACTCGTTGGGCTTATATCCCAGGAGTTTTTATGGCTGGGTCAGGTGGTAGCTCTTTTGAGTCTTTCAGGATTCTCCATACTGCTTTCCATGAGGGTTGTACAACCCACCAGCAGTGGTATTAGTGTTTTCCTTCATCGACACCTTCTCCAGTATTGCTGATATCATTTTGATCATAGTCTACCGTCTTAATGGAGTAAGATGATTACTAAGAGTAGTTTTATTTTGCATTCTTTAATTATTAGCAATGTTGAACATTTTAAAGATGTTTCTCAGCCATATTTTACTTCCTCATTTGTGAAGTCTGCTCAGCCTTACTCCATCATTTGAGTGAGTCATTTGTTTTACTTTCTTTGTTTTTTTTAATAGTTTATATTCTGGAAGTTAATGTCTATGTACAGATGTATCACTGGTGAAGGTTTCCCCCACTCTGTGGGGTTTTCTCTTCATTTCCTGATTGTTTTTATGCTGTACAGAAGCTTTAAGTTTAATGAGTCCCACTTTCAATTGTTGACCACACTTTCTGATGCAGCTGCTGGTCTGATTTAAAAAGTCTTCTCTTTATGCCTTTGTCTTGTAGCGTGGTTGCCAAGTTTTTCTTTCTATCACCTTCAGGTTTTTTTTTTTTTTTTTTTTTTTTTTTAGTTGTTTTATTTTTGTATGGGTGAGAGTAGGCATGTTAGTTTTATTCTAATGTTTGATCTCACTTTTGTCAATAACCATTTGCTGAAGTGCTGCTGTCTTCTATTGAGTCTTCTTGGCCCCCTTGTCAAATATGAGGCTGAAGTTGGTGCCATTTGGATCTTAGATTTTGTTCCATTTGTCTACAGGTGCTGTTTTTGTGCCAGTACCAGGCTGTTTTTTATGACTATAACCCTGTAATATAGTTTGAAATTGGGTATAGAGATCGTCCCCTGTATTGTTCTTTTCAATCATGGTTGCTTTGGCTATTCAGGGTCTTTGTGTTTTTCCATTATGAATTAATAGGATTTTTTCCAAGTTTGTGAGGAAACTCATGGGGATTTTATTGGGATCATGAATTGANAAAAAAAAAACAAAGAACAGAAAGAGCACAAATAAATGACCTAACATTGCAATTCAAAACACTGAGAGACAACAACAAATGAATCTCAAAGCCAACAAACAGGAAGAAATAATAATCAGAGCAGAGATTAATGAAATAGAAACAAACAATACAAAGAATCAATGAGACCAAGAGCTGGTTCTTTTAAACCATAAATGAGATAGATACACCCTTTACCCATTTAATCAAAAGAAAGAAAGAGCAACTCCAAACCAACAAAATTAGACATGAAAGGGGAAACATCACAAGAGATAACAAAAAGATCCAGAACATCATATGGGGATACTTTAGAAATCTATCCTCTATTAAATTTGAAAACCTAAGAGAAATGCATGAATATCTGAAACCATAGGAGTCACCAAAGCTTAACTAAAAAGAGATCAACAGCTTAAGCTCTGTTCTAGTTTGTCTTCCATTGCTGTGACAAAACACTCTGACCAACACCAACTTGGGGAGGAAAGGGTTTATTCAGCTTACATCTCCCGGGTCACAGTTCATCACTTAGGGAGCCCAAGGCGGGAAATCAGGGCAGGAACCTGGAGGCAGTAGCTGAAGCACAAGCCATGGGGGAATGCTGTTCACTGGCTTGCTCCTCTGGCTCATGCCCAGCCTGCCTTCTTATACAGAACACAACAACCTGCCCAGGGTGGCACTACTCATTGTGGGCTGGGCCCTCCCACACTGCTCGACCATCAAGACAATACTCCACAGATGTGGCCACAGGCCAATCCCCAATTGAGGCTCCCTCAACCCAGGTGTGTCAAGTTGACACTAAGCTATCCAGCACAAGCAGATACCTAACATACAGGGAAATTGAGAGAGTAACACACAACTTTCAAACTAAAAAATGCCCAGACCCAGATCCTTATGGCATAATTCTACCAGACATTTAAAGAGGACCTACAATCATTATTACTCAAGTAATTCAAAAGGATAGAAACAGAGGGAAATCTACAAAATTCCTTCTATGAAGCCAGCAAAAAGGAAACTACAGACCCATATATTTAATGAATATAGATGCAACAATCCTCAACAAAATACTTGCAAGCCACATATGATCAAGTTGGATTTATCACAGAGATGCAGGGCTGGTTCAACATATGTAAATAAATAAATGTTATAAATCATATAAATAGACTCAATGACTGTCTTCACAGAATTGGAAAAAATCCTAAAATACATATGGAAAAACAAAAGACCCCAGAAAGCCAAAGCAACTCTGAGCAAAAAGAGTAATGCAAGGGGGATTACTATACTAGAGCTATAGTCATAAAACAGCATGACACTGGCATAAAATATACTTGTAGATCAATGGAACAAAATTAAAAACCCAAACTCCAGTGTACATAATTTTAGCCCCTGATATTTGACAAAAGGTCTAAGAACACTTAATGGAGGAAATGTAGTATCTTCAGCAAATGGTGCTGGCAAAACTGGATGACCACTTGTAGAAGAATGAAACTAAACCCCTATATTTCACCTTGTACAAAAGTCAACTCTAAATGAATCAAAGACCTCACTGTGAAACCTGCAACTGAAAATGTTAGAAGAAAACATTGGTAGTAATGTACAAGATATGGGTACAGGAAAAGACTTTCTAAATCAGACAGTAGTTGCCCAGGAAATAAGGTCAACAATCAACAAATGGGACCTCATTAAACTAAAAAGCTTCTGTAAAATAAAAGAAAGAATTGTGAAGAGAAAATCCAGAAAGTGGGAGGAACTCTTCACCAATGATATATCTGACAGAGGTTTAACATCCATAGTATATAAATTACCCAAAAAACAAAGGACCAAGAGAACAAATGACCCGATTAAAACATGGGGTAAAGAACTGAACAGAGACTTCTCAAGAGAAGAAATAAAGAAGGCTAAAAACATCCTAAAAGTGTTACTAATTAAGGAAATGCAAATTAAAACCACTTTAACATTTCATATTACCCTGGTAAGACTGGCTATGATCAGGAAAACAAATGATACCAAGTGCTGGAGAGGTGAGTGGGGAAAAGGGAACACTCATTCACTGCTGGTGGGATTTCAAACTTGTGCAGCCCCTATGGAAAGCAGTGTGGAGAACTCTTAAAAAACTAAAAGTGAATCTGTCATTTGACCCAGGCATACCACTCCTGGATCTGTACCCAAAGGATTCATCCTATGGCAGTGATACACGCACAACCATATTTATTACTGCTCTTTTCACAATAGCCAAGAGCTGGAAGCAATCCAAGTGCCCCTCATCCTGTAAGTGGATAATGAAAATGTGGTACATTTACACAATGGAGTTCTATGCAGCAGTAAAGCAAGATGACATCATGAAATTTGCAAGTAAATGGATGGAATTAGAAGCTATTATGCTAAGTGAAGTAACATAGTCTCAGAAAAACAAAGGACATATGGTGTCCCTCATCTGTGTATCCTAGCACCAAATCCATATAGGAAAGTCAAGATGGGCTTGGAGATATGGCTCAGTGGTTAAGAGCACCAACTGCTCTTATAGAGGACCCTGGTTCAATTCCCAGAACCCACATGGTGGCCAACAACCATCCATAACTCCAGTTCCAGGGGATCTGATGCCCAGTTCTGACTTCTGTGGACATTGCACAACACAGGTGCATCTACATACATGCAGGCAGTACACTCATATACATAAAAATAAAAATAATAAAACATTTAAAAAAAGGAAAGTCAAGATGGGTAACTTATTAATAAAATAATACCACATTGACTGATATTACTATAGATATAGCTTGAAGTTTATGTCTCTATTTTCCTACATACTAAGATTTATGAGAAAGAAAAAGAATCTTTTCCTGAAGAGTACATTAAAGCATACATCAACTGGCTATATAATTTAGGAATATAAATTTATATTTCTTTCTACCAGGATGCAACTTTACTGTTCAAATATGAATCCCTAAATGTGCTTTGGAATTAACCTATAGTTTAATTTTAGACTTTGTTATTGGTATATTTGTGGAGTGTATATATGCATATATTGGAGGAATATAAAATTAAAGGCTACAAAAAAGACTTGTTCAAAGAACTGAACAAAACAGTAAACTTCTGCATCAAAAAAAAGATTTAAAAAAGACTGAGAAAAAGATGTGAGAGGTCTTAACATGTATGGAAGAATGCATGAATTCTGGGGGACATGGATGGGGGAGCAGGTCTAAACTTGATTAAGAAATGTTGTATGGGGGCTGGAGAGATGGCTCAGTGGTTAAGAGCACCGACTGCTCTTTCAGAGGACACAGCTTCGATTCCCAGCACCCACATGATGGCTAAGAACCGTCTTTAACTCCAGTTCTAGGGGAATTCGACGCCCTCTTCTGACCTACTTGGCATTGCACAACACAGGTGCACCAACCTACTTGCAGACAGTACACTCATACACATAAAAAATAATAAATAAAAATTTAAAAAAGAAAACAAAAGTCAGACTTTGTAAAAAAAGAAATGTATGAAATGCACAAAAGCTCGATAAAAATTAGAAAAGTTCTTTTCTTTTTTAATTTAATTTTTTGAAATTTAATCATTTTTATACAAGATTACATTAGAAATCAAATCTAGACCCATGTCACCCTACCTATCCCCCATCCCAAAAGAGCTCGTGCATTTTGCCAAACGTGTTTTTCATCTTTTTCTCAGTCTCTCTCAAAATTCTCATGCAGAAGTTGACTGTTTCAAGCAGTTCACCTTTTCAGTCAGTTCTTTGATGGAGTCTTTTCTGTTGTTGTTCTTTCCAATGTACATCACTAAAAGTTCTCCTTTTCTACCTCTTTGCTAGTGCTTGTCATTGTTTGCTTTTTTTTTTTTAATCTGAGACAGTCTGAGTGGAGTAAGATAAAATTTCAGTGCTTTTATATTGAACATTAAAAATTTATTTGTTTTTTTATATTACAAGTATGAGTGTTTTGGTGTTTTGCCTGCAAGTATGTAACTGCACCCATATCATGCACTGTTCACAGAGGCCAAATGAAAATGATGGATCCTTTGTAGCTGGCATTGTGGATGATTGTTAGCCTCTGTCTACTCAGGAATAGAACCTGGGTCCTTTGCAAGGGTAGCCAATGATCTTAACCACTGAGCCCTCTCTTCAGCCCCTGCGAAACATTTTATAGTTATTTTTCAGCCATTTGCATTTCATCTTTCCAGAATCCCCTGTCAGCTCCTTGTCATACTTTTTTTAATTAATTAATTTTTTATTGTTATTAAGCTTTTCCATACATCATACATCATTTCTCAGTTGAATTTAGAGTCACTTCCCTTTCCATGGCCCCCACCTGACCCGAGTTCCTGCACTATGCCATACATGTCTTACATCTTTTTCTGAATCTTTCCAGAGTTTTTTTCCAGTTCTTTTGTTGTTATTGTTCTCTCTAACTTGTATTGCTTCTATATATATATATAGTTTTATATATATATACATAGTTTTATATATATACATAAATATATACATATATACATACACAAATCACCTGAATTGGAGGATTTTTTTCTAAAAGATGTCATGATTCCCTTAAAGAAGTGTTTGAAGGTTCCTCCTTGGCAAGCCCAAACAACCAACAATCTTGCCCTTGGGCTCCACACTGGGGTCTTTCCCTCCCACAATCCCCCAAATGAAGTCCAGTAAGCACACGTCTTGTCTTGATCTTCCTGTACTGGCCTCCATAATACAGCCTGGGTAGTCCAACAATGGTAATCTATACTCTGACGAGGCTGAGATCCCCATAGCTGCTCAGTCCACAAGCTGGGTATCTCAGTAGTACCTATCTGGCATTGAAGGTTTGGAGAATTCTTGGAGAGACATGAGTCTTCAGTCCATATTGGAGGGTTAAAAAGCTATGTCTAATGTCTTTGAAGAATGGCAAAAGCAGTGGGAGCTACAGAGTAGACGCACTTGCCAGTAAGAACTGAAGTCTTGCCATACTTTTTTTTTTAATTTTTATTAATTTTATTTATTTCTGTATTGTGTATGAATGTACTGTCTGGCCAGCAAGTTTGTGCACCTGTCGTGCAATGCCGCGGAGGTCAGAAGAGGGTTCGGATTCCCTGGAACTGGAGTTCTCCTGGAATTGGAGTTTCAGATGGCTCTCGGCCGCCATGTGGGTGCTGGGGATCGAGCCCTGGTTCATCTGCAGAGCGTCGGCGCTCCTAACGCTCAGGCCATCTCTCCAGCCCGATTTTTTTTTTTGTTTTTTTATGTGTATGAATGTACCGTCTGCATGCAAGTCTGTGCACCCATGTCGTGCAATGCCGCGGAGGTCAGAAGAGGGTGTCGGATTCCCCTGGAACTGGAGTTCTCCTGGATTTGGAGTTTCAGACGGTTCTCAGCCGCCATGTGGGCGCTGGGGATCGAACCCGGATCCTCTGTAAGAGCGGTCAGCGCTCTTAACCGCTAGGCCATCTCTCCAGCCCTTGTCATACTTTTTAATTACATTATTTGACTTTTGAGGTTTAGTTTTTGAGGTTTTTTGTATATTGTAGAAACTAACCCTCTGTCAGAGCTATAGATGATGAAGATTTTTTTTCCACATGTGTAAGTTGCCTCTTCACTCAAATGATGGTGTTCTTCGTTGTATAGAAATATTTTAGTTTCCTGTAGCCCCATTTGTCAACTGTTTGACTTGATGCTTGTGCTATAGGAAATTCCTTTCCTGTGCCTGTGAGTTCCAATGTAGTTCTTACTTTTTTATTTTTTTATTTTATTTATTTTTTATGTGTATGAATGTACTGTCTGCATGTAGGTTTGTGCACCCGTGTTGTGCAATGCCACGGAGGTCAGAAGAGGGTGTTGGATTCCCCTGGAACTGGAGTTCTCCTGGAATTGGAGTTACAGATGGTTCTCAGCCGCCAAGTGGATGCTGGGGATTGAACCGGGATCCTCTGCAAGAGCAGTCAGGGCTCTTAACCACTAGGCCATCTCTCCAGCCATGTGGCTCCTTTTTTAAAAAATCAGGTGGCTCTAAGTACATGGGTTTTAATCTGGGCCCTCAGTTCTATTCTCCTGATCAATATGTCTATTTTTCTGCCAGTGCCATCCTGTTTTTATTACTATATTTCTGTAGTATAATTTGAGATCAAGGATGGTAATACCTCCATGTCTTTTATTGTTCAGGATTATATTTGGCTATCTTGGGGTTTTTTGTGTGTGTGTTTCCATATGGAATGTGAGATTATTTTTCAACTCTGTGAAGAATTGTGTTGGAATATTAATAGATACTGCCTTTCACTTACAGTTGGCTTTTAATAGCAGGGCCATTTTTACAATATTAATCCCCCAACCCATGTGCACAGGAGATATTTCCATCTTCTGGTATCTTCTTCAAATTCTTTCTTCAATGTATTAGAGTTTTTATGTATAGGTCCTTAACTTTCTTGTTTAGATATATTACAAGCTATTTTATATGGATTTAGGCTATTGTGAATGGGATCTTTCCTTGATTTTTTTGTGTATGCTTGTATATTGAAAGCCTACTGATTTTGAGGTATAAATTTTATGTTCTGCTACTTTGTATTTATCAACTCTAGGGAGTTTTCTGATGGAGTCTTTAAGGTCTTTTATCTATAGAATCATATCATCTGCAAAATAAGAATAATTTGATTTCGTCCTTTCTGATTTGTATCAATTTTATCTTTTTCATTTGTCTTACTGCTCTGGCTAAGACTTCAAGTACTGTATTGTACAGGAATACGGAGTGTGGATATACTTGTTTTGTTCTTGATTTTAGTGGGAATGCTTTGAGTTTCCCTCCAGTTAATGTGAAGTTAGCTATGGTTTTGGGGTATACTGCTTTCATTCTATTCTGTTATACTCTCTATACCCCTAGGTTCTCCATGACTTTTATCACAAAAGGATGCTGGATTTTGTCAAAGGATTTTTCTGTATCTAACAAGATAATTATGTGGCTTCTGTCCTTGAATCTCTTTATGTGGTGGATTACATTTATTGATTTGTATATGTTGAACCATCACTACATCTGTGAGATAAAACCAACTTGATCATGGTGGATCATCCTTTTGATAAAGTTCTTACATTTGGTTTGTGGCTATTTTATTGTATTTTTTTCTGTCTATGTTCATTAGATAGATTGGGCTATAATTTTCTTTTTGTTAGGGTTTTTATCTGGTTTTGGCATTAGACTAATACTTGCTTCATAGAAATTTTAGAATATTCTTTTCTTTTGTATTTTACAGAATAACTTGAGGTGTATCTGTATTAGCTATTCTTATGAATATTTGGTAGAATTCTTTTTTCAAAGCCAATTTTTATTGAACCTTTGTGCATTTCATACAAAATTTCCAATCAAATCTAGACCCGTGCCCCCTTCCTTGTCTCCCCACCCCACCAGAGCTCATGCATTCTGCCAAACATGTTTTTCAGCTTTTTCTCAGTCTCTTTTAAAAATTTCTATGCAGTGGAGCCAAAAGTCGTATGTTTTCAGGCATTTAGATTGGTGTTTTTACCTGTGAGAACACACAAATCTCCTCCCATTGTTAGTTTCAAGATCTCAAAATTGAAAATTTATCAGTAGGTTTAGAACACAGAGTTTTCCATTTGTATCCCAGAAAGGATACTACCCCACCTCCCACCTCCCACCTCCCTCTTTTTGTTTTTTAAATTTTTATATTTTGACCTATAGATGCCTAAGTTGTATTACACATACCCATAAACAGGAGCCAAGGCATAATTTTTCATTAAATTTACCCAAACTGTTTCTCATTGACTGTATGCTACTTATTTGGGAAGTAAATTTAAACTTAATTCCTTTAAATTGTCCTACAAGTAAAAGAAAGTGTTACAAAGTGATATTGCAAAACGCAGAAAAATATAGAGACCATTTGTGTACCTTAACTCCAAAGTTATTGTTGAAAGTTCAATACAAATTTTAAATAAAACAATTAACATTTTATATTCCCGATTAGTTCAAATGTATTACAATTTTCACCAAAACCTACAACTAAATTTAACTAATCTAAACATTTCACTATTCTTAACTGTATCCATATGACCCTGAATTCTTTTTAGTTGGGGGACTTTTAATTAGCACATTGGTTGTTAAGGGTCTGTTTAGATTATTTATGTCACTTTGACATAACTTTTGTAGACTATACATACCTAGAAACGGATTCATTTTTAAATATAGTATAGCTTAGTGGAATATAGATTTATTTATTTATTATTACTATTTTTTTTGGTCTTTTCAAGACAGGGTCTCCCTGTAGGCCCAGCTGGACTGGAACTCACTCTGAGACCAAGCTGGCCTTGAACTCACAAAGATCCACCTGCCTCTACCTCCCAAGTGCTAGGATTAAAGGTGTGCGCCACCAAGCCTGGCTGGAATATAGATTTTTAAAGTATGTCTTTATGGTTTTCTAAATTTACTCAGGATCTGTTGTAATGTTTCCCTTTCCATGTCTCAGTTGGCTAATTTCTGTCCTCTATTTTGTTTAACTTAGCTGAAGACTTGTCAATCTTGTTAATCTTTTCAAAGACCCAAGTCTTTATTTCATTGATTCTTTGTATTTTCTTAGTGTTGTCTTTATTTTTATTCTATTTCATTAATTTTCCCTTGATTTTATTAATGTCCTCTCATCTACTCATTTTAAGTGTTGTTAGTTCTTGGTTTTCCAAGGCTTTCAAGTGCATGATTTCTTTTTTTTTAATTTTTTATTTTTTAATCATTTTACTGAAGTTTTGTGCATTTCATACATAATTTCTCATTCCAATCTAGACTCATCTCCCCTTCCAGGCCCCCCACCCCACCCAAGTTCATGCACCCTGCCATTTCTGCCACATATTGTTTTCTGATACTTTTCAAAGTTTTTCAAAGCAGAGGATTATTGTTCTTGGGGGAACTTTACTGTTTCAGTCGGTTCCCTGACCCAGTTCCTCTGCTGTTGTTCCCTCCAATCTGTATTGCTTCAAAATATGCAGATATATGTACATCATACCTATACTAAAATTATATTATAACTGTCATTTCCATATCTTATTTCAGAATTCACATTTTTCCTTTTTAAATTTATATTACTCTAAAATATGTCTATGTATCCTCCACCCATATACCAAGATTAAAAGGCTAAAAATAAGTTAATTCTAGAGCCTGTTAAGGGGTTTACATTATAAGAGCACAGTTGCTTTCAGGGAAAGGGATACATAACATTGATGTTGCTCAGTTTACCTTACAACTCAGTGTTTGGTGCTAGCATCCACAAATGAGGGATCCCATTGTTGTTTGTTTTTCTGGGACTGTGTTACTTCATTTTGCATAATATCTTCTAGTTACATCCATTTACCTGCAAAGTTTATGATGCCATCTTTCTTTACAGCTGCATAGAACTCCATGTGTAGATGTACTACATTTTCTGTATCCGCTCATTGGTTGAGGGGCATTTGGGTTGGTTCCAGTTCCTCACTATTGTGAGGAGAGCTGCAATGAACATGGCTGTGCATGTATCTCTGCAGTAGGATAAATCTTGTGGGTATATACTCAGGAGTTGTATGGCTGGGTCAGGTGGTAAGCTCATTTTGAGTCTTTCCAGGATTCTCCATACTGCTTTCCATAGAGGTTGTACAACCCACCAGCAGTGGATTAGTGTTTCCCTTTCCCCACAACCTCTCCAGTATTTGATATCATTTGGTATCATAGATCCTAACCAGTCTTAATGGAGTGAGATGGTATCTGAGAGTAGTTTTAATTTGCATTTCTTTAATTATTAGCAATGTTGAACATTTTAAAGATGTTTCTCAGCCATATTTACTTCCTCATTTGTGAAGTCTGCTCAGCTCTTTGCTCCATCATTTGAGTGAGTCATTTGTTTTCTTACTTCTTTGTTTTTTGAATAGTTTATATATTCTGGAAGTTAATGTTCTGTCAGATGTATCACTGGTGAAGGTTTCCTTCCACTCTGTGGGTTTTCTCTTCATTTCACTGATTGTTTCTTATGCTGTACAGAAGCTTTTAAGTTTAATGAGGTCCCACTTATCAATTGTTGACCACACTTCTTATGCAGCTGCTGTCTGATTTAGAAAGTCTTCTCTTATACCTATGTCTTGTAGGTGGTTGCCAATGTTTTCTTCTATCACCTTCAGAGTTTGGGGGTTCACATTGAAGTCTTTGGTCCATTTGGAGTTGATTTTTGTATAGGGTGAGAGGTAGGGATTTAGTTTTATTCTACATGTGTTGATCCACTTTTGTCAATACCATTTGCTGAAGATGCTGTCTTTCTTCTATTGAGTCTTCTTGGCCCCCTTGTCAAATATGAGGTGTGTGCCAAGTTTGGATCTTCAGTTTTGTTCCATTTGTCTACAGGTCTGTTTTTGTGCCAGTACCAGGCTGTTTTTATGACTATAACCCTGTAATATAGTTTGAATACTGGTATAGTGATCGCCCCTGTATTCTTTTCACTCAGGGTTGCTTTGGCTATTCAGGGTCTTTTGTTTTTCCATATGAATTTAAAGATTTTTTCCAAGTTTGTGAGGAAACTCATGGGGATTTTAATTAGGATTGCATTGAATCTACATATTAATTTGGGTAGAATGGACATTTTTACTATATTAATTTTTCCAGTCCATGAGCATGGGAGGTCTTTCCATCTTCTGATGTTTTCTTCTATCTCCTTCTTCAGGGGTTTAAAAATTTTTGTTGTAGAGATCCTTGGTGTCTTTGGTTAGGTTTTTTCCCAGGTATTTCATTGGTTTGATGCTATTGTGAGTGGGAAGGTCTCCTTATATTCCTTCTTCAGTTGCTTGTTGTTGGTGTAAAGAAAGACTACTGATTTTCATAAATTAATTTTGTACCCCACCACTTTACTGAAAGTCTTAACCATTTCTAGGAGTTTTCTGGTGGAATTTTTAGCATCTCTTAGGTAAACTATCAAATCATCTGCAAAAAAGGATAGCTTGACTTCCTTTTTTTCTAATTAGTACTCCTTTAATTTCCCTTTCTTGTCTTATTGCCCTAGCAAGCATTTCAAGCACTATATTGAAGAAGGGTGGTGATAGTGGGCAACCCTGCCATGTTCTTGACTTTAAGTAGAATGATTCTAACTTTTCTCCATTTAGGATGATGTTGGCTGTGGTTTTCTTGTATATGGCTTTGATTACATTGAGGAATGATCCCTCCACTTCAACTCCTTCTAGGACTTTAAGCATGAAGGGATGCTGCATTTTATCAAATGCTTTTTCTGCATCTGTTGAGATGATCGTGTGGTTCTTGTCTTTCAGTCCATTTATGTGTTTATGATATTTATTGATTTATGTATTTTGAACCATCCCTGTATCTCTGGTATGAATCCAACTTGGTCATGATGGATGATCTTTTTGATATGGGTCTGTATGTGGTTTGCAAGTATTTTCTTGAGAATTTTTGCAGCTGTATTCATTAATAAGATGGATTTATAGTTTTCTTTTTTGGTTGTTTCTTTGGCTCATTTTGGTATTGGAATGATGCTGACTTCATAGAAGGAATTTGGGAGATTTCCTCCTGTTTGTATTCTTCTAAACAGTTTGAGAAGTAATGGCTTTAAGTCTTCTTTAAATGTTTTATATAACTCTGCTCTGTAACTATCTGGGTCTGGGATTTTTTTTTTTAGTTGGGAGATTTTTTTATTACATCTTCAATTTCCTAAAATATTATGGGTCTGTTTAAACTGTCAGTGTATTCTTGGTTAAGCTTTGTTGATTGATCTAACACTGCAGCTAGAAACACTTGAGAGACAACAACAAATGAACCCTAAACCCAACAGACAGGAATAAATAACAAAAATCAGAGAAGAAATCAATGAAATAGAAATAAAGAAAATAATACAAAGAATCAATGAATCCAAAAGTTGGTTCTTTGAAAGAGTAAACAAGATAGACAGACCTCTAGTCCAGTTAACCAAAAGAAAGAAAGAGCAACTCCAAATCAATAGAATTTGTGATGAAAGGGGAAACATCACAACAGACAATGAAAAGATCCAGACGATCACACAGGACTACTTCAAAAACCTATACTCTAGTAAATTTCAAAACCTAAGAGAAATGGATGAATATTTGGAACCATTTCTTTATTTCTATCAGATGTTTCTAATTTTCTGTTGTAAGGCACTTATTGCTATACATTTTCCTATCAAGACCACCTTCGTTTTATTTTAAAAGTTTCGGTATATTTTATTTTTATTTTCATTCAATTATAGGACTTTAAAATTTTTTATGTTGATTTCTCCCTTGATCCAATTTTCATTAAGTAATTGTTTAGCTTCCACTAGTTTGTGTATTTCCCTCTTTTTATTGTTGTTAATATCTAGGTCAGATAGAATACGGGACATTTCGATTTTCCTCAATTTGTGGAGACTGGCTTTGTGTCCTACTATGTGGTCAATTTTGGAGGAAGTTCTATGGACTGCTGAGACCTTGTATGGTATGTTCTATAGATATCTGTTGAGTCCTTTTTCTTTATGGTGTCATTTAACTTGTGGGTTTCTCTATTTAGTTTTTGTCTGGTTGACCTGTCTACTGGTGATAGTGGGGTACTAAAATTACCCACTATCACTGAGTTGAAGTCAATGTGAGATTTTAGATCTAATAAAGTTTTTTTTTAGAAAACTGAGTGCCCCTGCATGTGGTGTATATATGTTTAGGATTATAATACACTTGTGGCATATTTTCCCATCAATGAGTGTGAAGCATCTTTTCTTCTCTCTTCTGATTACCTTTAATTGAAGTGTATTCTGTCGGGTATTAAAAAAGCTATACTTTCTTATTTCTTAGTTCCATTTGCTTGGAGTAGCTTCTATCTTTTTATTTTAAGGTGATATTGATCATTGTTGTTGTGAGATGTGTTACTTAGGGCCACAGATGGATGGATCCTGTTTTCTATTCCAATCAGTCCTTTTTTACTGTACCATTAATTATTATTGAGAGGCAATTAATATTGATAGTTATTTCTGTTGCTGATGTTGTAGTGATGTTTTCTTAGACCTCTTTTGATTGTCTGTTTTCAGTTAATTTCTTTTTTGTGCCCTCTTGAAAGTGTTTAATCTCTTCAGACTAAAGTATTCCATGGAGTATTCTCTGTAGAGATTGTTTCATGAATATAAATTCCTTATCTATTATTGGATTCCTTAAATCCATTATTATTATGAAAAGATTTTCTTTCTCCTTCACTTACAGCTGGTAGTTTTGCTGGGTTTAGCCATCTGGCCATATGTTCTTTCATGTAGAATTCTGGCTTTAATAGTCTCCCTTGACAAGTCCATTTTTATTCTGTTGGGCCTTCCTTCATATGTGAGCTGATTTTTCTCTCAGTTTTCAATATCTTTTCATTGTCTGTATGTTTAATGTTTTGACTATTATATGGCATGAGTAGTTTCTTTTCTGATTCTGTCTATTTGTTGTTCTGTGTACCTCTTGTAATTTGGTGAGTATGTCTTTCCTAGGTTTGGGAAGCTTTCTTCTATTGTTTTTTGAAATATTTTCTGTACCTTTGATTTGGGCCTCCTTCTCCTCCTCCTCCTCCTCCTCCTCCTCCTCCTTCTCCTCTTTCTCCTCCTTCTCCTCCTTCTCCTCCTCCTTCTCCTCTGCCTCCTTCTCCTCCTCCTCCTCCTCCTCCTTCTCCTCCTCTTCCTCCTCCTCTTCGTCTTCTTCTTCCTCCTCCTCCTCTTCCTCTTCTTCCTCCTCCTCTTCTTCTTCTTCTTCTTCTTCTTCTTCTTCTTCTTCTTCTTCTTCCCCTCCTCCTTCTTCTCCTTTTCCTCCTTCTTTTTCCTCTTCTTCCTCCTCCCCCTCCTCCTCCCCCTCCTCCTCCTCCTCTTCTTTGTTTATGATTCATAGATTTGGTCTGTTTACAGGGTACCCTTCCTTTTCTCTCCTTTCTTCTAACATTTGTGTTTGAATTCCCATTTTTCATTTCAATTTTTATTTCAGTTTGTCTTTATTCAGAGGTTCTGTTTTTCCTTGACTTCTAATTTCATGCTATGAATTGTTTCATGCTATGAATTGTTTAAATCACTTTATCCATTGTTAAAGTGTTTTCACCATCTTCACTCAGTCTTTTTGTTCCTTGAACATATTTATAATTGCTATTATGAAATCTGTCTTGTGCATCGGTTGGTTTACCATTCTCAGAAATCATAATATAGGTGTGGTAATTCCTGTAGTAGACATACCATCTTGGTTGTTCATATTGTTTGTGTTTTTTGATAGGACCTAGGCATCTGGGCATGTGATGTGATGTTATTGGTATGGGTAAGTGATCTTATCTTTGTTGAATGATTGTTTGTATCTTTGTTTGGTGTTCCCCAAATTTGTCAGATTAAGGTGCAGCCGAATAGTGCTTGGTGTTCAGTTTTGGGGTCACTTTATGTTGATGTGTAAATGGGGTATAAGAAGTGGTCTCAGTTAAGATAAGGATAGTACAACTTTTGAGTTGAGGTTCCCGGGTTGATTCCTTCTGATCCTGTAACAGCACAGTGGGCTGTGTAATTGCCAGGTGAGCAGGCTAACTGATAGCACAGGCTGAGAGCTCACAGGTCTTGGTACATAGGGATCCTTGTAACCAGAGCAGGTCTAGGGGCCCAAGTCATAGGAGGTAGTATATGCTTGTCTTTTGGTGATGTTCTATCATGTGAGATCAGGCATAGAAATTTCCTGTAGTAGATTTCCAACCAAGAGAGCAGTTGAAGGATCCTCACACGTTAGTTAGGAATGTCTCCATCTTCAACTACTGGATGACAAACAATGAAGAGCAACTGACACTGTGTTGGCAATTTTCCCATTGTCTATTTAAAGTATTGTTTCTTTCATGTTTCCCAACTTCTCAGTTGATTTACTCAGTTGATTTCATCCCATGATGAAAGCAGTGCCCGTGTTAAACAATAATTATGCCATTAATTCTGGAGAGAGTCCTGACACCGATCCAGGAAGAAGCTAGGATCTGCATTCAAGGATAACAGGCTTTCATTATTCTTGCTCAAGACATTTCTGGAATTCACATATTGAGTTTATCCTGTTTGAAAGATAAAGCACTCACCTTCCCTATTCTCAGCACTTAGTGTCTGCTTAGGATAAGAAGAAAGAGGAAGAAATCAGAGCGCTGGCTGTGCTGGTGCATGCCTGCCATCCTAACACTAGAGAAGTTGAGACCCAAGGATCAAGAGTTCAAAGGCCAATGGATCTCCAGACACCTTGTAGCAAAAGAAAAACTGAATTGGTTTGTTTTTCATGATACAATTATCTATCTCTTCCTTTAAAATAAACTATGGTAAGTCCAGGAGATCTCAGATGCTCACACTTGAGGGACATCTTGAGCAGACTTTACTTGGCTTTTTTTCCCCCCTTCTCTGTTTTTTGGCACTGGGAGTGCTGTGGACTGAAGAGACTCCAGTTCACCCTGGAATCCTGGCTGTGGAGGATCCTGAGTTTCTGTTTTACTCTTTAGCACATTCTGAGGAGGGCCCCCTGCCAGATTTTTCCCTGAACTTGGAGATTTCCTTTGTTTTTGGCTTTCAAGGTCCCCAGGGTCATGCAAAATTATAGTTCTTGAAAAGTAGTTTTTTCCATTAGAATATGAGGCCTTTCCAATTATTTTGTACCAAAGTGGACAAAACCACTGATATTCCTGAGAGGGAAAAGTAAATACCAAAAGGTCAAAGTTCACTCCTTATGAGAAATACCTCACTAATTTCTCTCTTCCTGCACTGGATGACTCCAGTGTTATCAGTTTTTATGCTGTATAGATTTTAAAAATAACCACCAAGCATCAATCCCATTTGTCTGTGAATGTACCTGATCTTAGAAAACTGCTCTGCTGTGTGGCATCAATAACTCTATAAATCCTGTCACTGTGTGGAGTGGAGATGGAGGATGAAAGATTAAAGACTGACGTTAAAAATCACCGGATGCAAGAATAAATGCCTCAAGAATTTGGCAGTGTTGGTGTTATATCTTAAGTGTTATATTAGAAATAAATTAAGTGAATGGAGATGAATGTGCGTTCTGAGGATATATGAACTAAAAGCCTCGGGACAAGCAATTCCTTTTGGAATCACTTTTTCCTCATCTAAGACTTGCTTTGAGTAGACTTGTCACAAGTGGCGTTGTAAGTATTTAAGCCAGCAAAATAGTGATGTCACATTTATCTCCCTCCCCAACAGATAGAAAGGGGAAGATATAATAATGTTCTCTTATATTATTTTTCTTTTCTGGTCTCCCCAAATGTTGTCTATTTATCATAACATAGATGAATCCATTTACCTCCCACAGCCAGTGGTACCAATCAGCACCATTTATCACAAGATTCCATCCAGTTTTATATGCATTCTAAGGTTTTTTGTTGTTGTTGTTGTTGTTGTCGTTGTTGTTATTATTGTTTTTAAGGTGTATTACACAGCTTAGAATGTATGGGACCAAAATGTTTTTTCCTGGCCAGGCAAGTCCTTACTGAATCTGTCAGGGGTCAGTCCATATACAAAGGGCATATAGTTGACTATACCTTGGCAAATCATCCTTTCCACATATCCTCCATGTCACCAAGTTAGAGTGTGCCTCTCCTTGTCATGGCCTAGCAGGTGCAGTGGGAGCACCTGCATGTCCTTGCAGACCCTGGAGATAGAACTGACTTGATCTTGGGAAGCCAGGGTGCCAGGACTCTTAGAGTAGCAACACCTCTCCCAGTGTCTATCTTTCTGGGCTCCCTTCCCTTCCATCCAGCTCAAAGTGGCCATTATTCCTCTTTCCATGAGCAGAGGGTCTATTTTCTTCCCAAGTCCGGGAGAGAAGCGCTCCTACTTCTGTTCATTTCTCTATTTTTCCTCCTCTTTTGGCTTTGGTAGTTTGGACACACTTTATTTCCTAAACAGAAATGAAGTATCTTAGGTTAAGTGTGTCCTGGTTTCTTGTTAGCTTCTCAGTGTCACCAGTAAGCTGTAAATCAAAGTGATGATGTTGACTGCTTCACCACTTCATTTCTTAATTGTGATGAACTAAGGGAAGAAACAAGTTAATGGCGTAGACATGAGCCTGCGCCAGAGAGGCGGTAAACATCTGCAAAAGAAATTTGTTTATAATTATATTTGTAATTTTTACCATAAGCCAAATAGCTTCTAAACAAAAATATTTATTTTTTAAATATTCTATTTATTATTTTATGTGTATGAGTTTATTGCTTGCATGTATGTAAGTGCACCCATTTCATGCAATGCCTTCAGAGGTCAGAAGAAGGCATTTGATCCCCTGGAAATGGAGTTATGGATGGGTGTTAGCAGCCATGTGGGTGCTAGGAAGTGAACCTGGGTCCTCTGCAAGCAGCCAGTGCTCTTAACTGCTTATCCATCTCTCCAGCCTGAAACAAGAATGTTTTATTTTATTTTTATTTATTTATTTATTTATTTATTTATTTATTGGTCTTTTCGAGACAGGGTCTCCCTGTAGCCCCACCTGTTCTGGAATCCTCTCTGTAGACCAGGCTGGCCTTGAACTCACAATGATCCACCTGCTTCTGCCTCCCAAGTGCTAGGATTACAGGCGTGCACCACCACGCCCGGCTAGAAACAAGAATATTTTAAAAGGTATTTTGTTTGTTTTTCTGAATTCACTGGAACATTTGGTTATAGATTTGGAATATCAGTCCTGAAACTTATTTGCCCAAGATTACAGACTATGTCTTCAATCAACTCCCAACTCTCTGTCCTATTTTATTAACTCATTGTGGATGGGTAACCTCTGGGAATAGAAACTGTTCCCTTAGTCTATGACAAGTCTCTCTCATCTCTCTTCCTACATGCATACCTTCAAATATATGTTATATATTTAAATAAGTATATATAAACCTAAATTATATATTTATAGCTTATTATATAATATATTAGTATAGACTTAAATAAATATTCACATAAAATACTTGTACATTCATGAGGCATGGATTGATAATTCAGTACATATACACAATATCTTATAAATACTTTAAATCAAAGTAATTAGCACTTGTGTTTTCTCAAACACAGATCTCTTCTGTGTGTTATTCTTTGGGGGCTGGAGCTCTCAGTTCAGTGGCACAGCAAATAAATCTCAGTTTAAAAATCTTTGGAGTCAGGGCTCCTCAGGTGCAGGCAGGACGCCATAATTCACTCAGGCAGGTACATCTGGGGGGTCTGTCTCTGGGGCGGCTGGAGGAGGGTCTCGACTCTGAGCCCTCTTTCGGGGCTCCCCGTCTTGGAGGGACCATGCTTTGCCTTTGCAGAGTGAACAGAGGGTCGTGTTTACGTCTGCTCTGCTCCCCCGTGGGCAGCCTTGTGTGTGTGGGCGGGCTCCTCAGGCGCAGGCAGGACACCATAATTCACTCAGGCAGGGTGCAGGCTAGGTCAGGCGTGCATCCCCCCCTCCCCCAATGGGAATTGGTGAGACTCCAAGTGGACTTCCTTTTGGAGTACCTTCAGAACAGAAAGAGAAGAATGACTTAGGCTTCCAATATCCAATATATAAACAAAATTGAAAACCTGAAACCTAGACAAGTCAATAGTCCATAAAAAAAGAGGAGGAAAGGGAAAAAAAAAGCATTGGAAGGAGGCAAGCAAAACCATCCACTAACATAGTGAAAAGTCATTTGTGATTTGAACCACAAAAGGGAAACCCACATGCCAGGGACACGATGAAGGGACAACATGGGAAAGGTATAGGATAATCGCACACCAGGCTCTACCAAACCTGGAGGAGATAGCTACAATGGGATCCCCTTGGAGGAGACCCAAGGAACAGAGCTTAGAGGAATAATTGCAGACCTACTCAGAGAAATTAAAGAAAATAAAGAAGTCAGAGAACTAAAGAGAGAGAATGAAAAACTCAAAAAGGACCTAGAGGGATACAATGACAAACATTGGAAAGAACTAAAGGAACAGATTGACAAACTCCAGAAAGAACAAGAGGGAGAAAAAAATAAACAAGAATTCAGAGAACTAAAGAGAGAGAATGAAAAACTCAAAAAGGACCTAGAGGGATACAATGACAAACTTCGGAAAGAACTAAAGGAACAGAATGACAAACTCCAGAAAGAACTAGAGGGAGAAAAAAACAAACTCCAAAAAGAAGTAGAAACACTGAAAAAGGAAGCCAACCAACGAAGTAAGGAGCACCAAGAAGAGATTGAGAAGCACCAAGAAGAGATTGAGAAGCACCAAGAAGAGATTGAGAAGCTCAAAAGGAAATGGAAGTGCTAAAGAAAACACAGGATGAAACGAAAAAGGAATTAGAACACTCATTCAATCAAGAAGAAAGGAAAGGAAAAAGCCTCAGAAGTAGAATGGAGGAAGCAGAACAAAGAATATCAGATCTGGAAGATAACACGGAGCAATTAAAAAGCTCAAATAAAGATTATGAACAATTTAAAAATACACAAAAGTGGAGCAACAAGGAAATATGAGACACTATGAAAAGATCAAACCTCTGCATGATAGGAACAGAGGAAGGAGAAGAATCTCAAGAGAATAGTATTGATCATATCTTTAACAGAATAATAGATGAAAATTTCTCCAAACTAAAAACAGACAAACCCATACAAATACAAGAAGCACATAGGAGCCCAAATAGACAAGATAAGAAAAGAAACACCCCACGCCATATCAGAGTTAAAATGCTAGATGCCCAAAACAAAGACAAAATTCTGAGGGCTGCAAAAGAAAAACAAGTCACATACAAAGGGAAACCCATCAGAATTACAACT
>VZQC01014308.1:396978-433488 GCA_009823505.1 Rhizomys pruinosus
GTGTTGATATTGGTTTTATTGCACTGTGGTCTGATAGAATGCACGAGATTATTTCAATTTTTTTATATTTGTTGAGTTTTTTTTCTGTGTCCCACGTCTGGTCTATTTGGAGAATGTTTCGTGGAGGTGCTGAGTAGAAAGTGTATTCTTTTGTTTTGGGTGATATTCGTAGATGTCTGTTAGGTCCATTTTGTATTGTGTCATTTAGTTCAAGTGTCTCTCTGTTTATCTCTGTTCCTGTTGATGTATTGTGTTATGTGGATTAATGGGATAAGTCCCCTACTATTAGTGTGCTGGGGTTATCTGGCCTTGAGTCCTGGAGAATTGTCTTCAAAAGTTTGGTGCACCAGTTTTGGTGCGTATCATATTCATAATTGTGAGATCTTATCATCAATTGTTCCTTTAAATAAGATGTAATGGCCCTCTTTGTCTCTTTTGATTTCTTTTGTTTTGGAAGTCTATTTTGTCTGATATTAGAATAGCCACACTCGCTTTCTTTTTGGTAACCATTGCTTGGAATACTTTTTCCATCTTTCACTTAAGTTGGTGCCTTCGAAATTGAGGTGCTGTGGGGAGACACGCATGAGAGATGGGGGCTGGGCCTAAGCATGCACCACCTAGCCTGCAGGGGAGGGGGGCCCATTAATATAAGGGGATAATGAAGAGGGATGGCCCCTTTCACTTATTTATCCATTTGGATCCTTCAGACTTCTGATTTTGCCCTATGGTTATGTTTTTTTGATTTCTCTTTCCTAGGTTTGAGATGTTTTTCCTCTTCTCTGCCCTTTGATTGCTTCAAGTATTTTATGATGAGTTGGTTTTCCAGACATGTATTCCATTCATCTTGCTTATGTCATAGATTTTTTTCTCTCCTTCAATTATAGTCGACATTTTTGCTGGGTAAAGTATTCTGGGTTGGCATCCATTCCTTTAACACTTGGGAATGTTTGCTCCATGATCTTTTTGCTTTCATGATTTGTGCTGAGAAGGCAGCTCACCTGCCTGGAAATACTGTGTAGCAGTGGCAGCCATATGCCCGTATATCCCAAATCTAATTGGTTATTAGCTCTCTCTTAGAGGAATAACCCATGGCTGATGCCACAAGCTTACATCCTCTAGTGGTTAGGAGATGTTATAAGCCACAGTAAGACCCTGTCATATTTTACGGAAAAAAATGTAATTCATAGATTAACATACCATCCAAATATCTGTGTCTATACCAAAGTAACCTACCATAATAATTAGTACTGTTTAAATACCTATATATCTAATTGCCTGTGCTTCATTAGAAGGACTTGAAAGGTTATTCCTGGACAAACTGTCAGCCCATGAAAGTAAACAGCCAGAATTGACCAGAGTCCAAAACGACAGCTCCAGAGAAAGTACACTGTTTTGCTTCTCGTCCACCCATGCCCCTTTTCTAAGCCTAGGGAACAATCTGCGGAAGAGGGGGTATGGTAGAATGTAAGGGCTGTGATTGGGGTGAATGGTGAAACTATAGCAATATAGACTGGACATTTATTTGATCAACTTGATTGAACATACAAGACCCCCAGCTGAATGGTGGGACCCTTGGGCTGTGTGGGTTTGGGCACAACTGCTTGCAAATTGGTTTTACATGAAGAATGCTTGTACTCATAAATTATTACTTATTGTTAAAAAATGAAAAAAATAAAAAAGTAATAGAAAAAAAAAAAGAAGAAAATATCTTTTTATTCTCAAATTTTCCCCAGCGGCTCCAGTGTTTGAGCCGGCCTGGGGGTGTGGTGGCACTGGAACCCCACCTTCATGCTTGGATAGGCTACAAACTAGCCGCAGGCTTCACTACAGCAAGCAGGAGCCTCCACTGGATTACAGGCAACCTAATGGATTTTGCTGATGTGTAGCATATTTAAGCCATTTCACAGACTTGGGGACAGCAAAAAGGGAGCAGGCTGCTTGCACGTAAGCCAGCTCTGGAGTTCACAGTCCTGTCTCGTTCACTTGCTTCCAAACACAGAGGTTTCCAGTTGGCTAGTGGTCTTCACTGCCCTCAGGCAAAGTTTTCATTTTGTTTATAATGCTACAGAAAGGCAGCGCCATTGGGTGAACCAAAGGACAGGCGCCCTTTTCATCCTATGCCCCTCAGACAAGGAGCCATCCCACCCCTCCTAAAAGTGGCCAGTGTGTCTGCCTACCTGTCTGCCAGGAGGTTTCAGAGGTCCTTGGATTGCTACTCCATGTGGGTAGCAGCAGACAGCACCCTCCAAGGCTCTCCCGCCACAGTCTGTGTACAGGGGCATCCCCGCTCAGGAGAACTCTGGAACAGAGCCACATGTGAGGTTCCGTTCAGACCAGGTCTGTAGGTCTGAACTGCATCAGTGTCACCCAGTTCTCTGTGATGCTTGGGACTCCATTGGGCTTGTGGGTCTGTGTGCACTGTGCCAAGTACCCTGTTCCAGTTCACCCTGTGCTCACTGCATCAGTTCTCTGACCTTGAGCTTGCAAATGCTGACAGTCGGGAGTGTGACTTCTTCGTGTCAGCTTGTCTGCTGGGCTGGCTTTGGTGGGGGTCCCAGGCCTCCGATCCCTCCTGTCTTCCTGCCGCGCCCCTCCGGCCTGTCTTCAGGATCCCTCAATCCTCTTTTCATACTTCTGGAAAATAACTGCCCACTAAACCCTTCCCCATTGCTACCCGGGCCTTGTTTCCTCTCTGTGCTCTGCACAGAAATGCCTTCACAGCACAACCAGCCACTTCAACAGCGCCCTCAGCAACCACCAGGTACTGGAACTGAGCATTTGAAAATCTCTCCAACACTTTTTGGGAATCCATAATTAAATGTCTCACAGTGATCAATATCTTCTTTCCAAGATATCAAGCTACCAAAATGATCATATTCTCTGATACGACCTGGACTGGCATATTTCCAGTTTTGCAGATTTACAGTAAAAAATGAAATTCTGCTGACATAGTCACTAGCAGGCTTTTTTTCTTTTTTGGTCAGTAAAACAGAACTCTACTAACCCAGTGTGCTTTAGGGCACAGGACAGCGGTCCACCCAAATACCTGGGGACTCTTCATTTTGTTTCCCTCTTCCTTACTAACATTTAGGCAGCCTCATCTTCTCTGGCAAAAATGACTCCACTTCATTCTCTGCATCAGAGTTAATGGATGCTGTTCATGGGGAGAATTGATGGTGGCATTCACAGGGAAGGAAGATTAGCCCCTCTCTCTTTGGTTCCAGCCTCAGCATTTGGGGTCTAGGTGGTGGTGTGGACCTGTAACTGAGTGAACATCAACTAAAACAACACAACTTTGTTTCTTCCCCCATATTAGTGGCTAAAAGAGAAATTTGATCATGAGTTAAACTCTTTTCAGTTTGAGAGCCTTTATTTCGAGTATTTTTTTGAGAATGTAATGCATGACTGCTCAGAACTTCCTGCTCCTCTTTCCACCCAATTCTCTCAAAATGATCAAGGCCGTCTCTCATGTTCAGCAGGAAGTGAAGTGAACAGAAGAGTTGTGATTTTTGGAATGCATTTCTTAGACTCATTCAAGAAAGTTCAAAAAAGTCAAGCATGCGTACAGTTTAGGAAATTAAATCTCTTCTTACTGACTTACTGAAAAGCCATTACTTCTTAAATAAACATCCACCATCACATCAGAGAGAAAATATTTCAAATAAATATAAGATGGATCATGGGACCAGTTTAATATAACAACTATAAAATTTATTTTAAAGAACTTCCTTAAAAATACTGTTTGCAGAAAACAGAGGTCAAGCTTATCTTCCATGTATCATGTGTGGCTGAGTCCTTACCTGACTGATATCTTTTGTGTTAAGTGTTAGGGGGCCCAGGGTCATCCTTCATCTGAAAATCTTGAGAATCCTTGGAACAGAGATATACAGTGTGTAACCTGGGACTCCAAAGTTGCTAAGAGGCCCCTCACTTTCTGTCAAATTTGCCAGCCAAACACACACAACTTCAGTACACAAAATCATATTTAATATATGCAGTATGTTGTTTATAAGCATGAAGAATTATTAATGTTTGGGGGTAAATCATATATATATATTATATATATAATATATATAAAATATATACCCAAGAGCTTTGGTTTTAGAACAGTAATGATCTGAGACTAAGCAAGTTGCAATTTCATGCTATGGGGACTAATCAGAAGGCTGGAGAGTGGGACAGTTATAGCTCATCTCATTTTGATTTTCATAGGGTTTCCTGAAATAACAGCATTATTTCCTTTGTATGTAAATGCTATAAACTGGACCTGGAAGATCCTTGAAAGGTCCCTGTGTTAAAGGCTTGCTCCCTAGAGTAGCACACAAGAGGTTGCAGAGTCTTTAGACTGATGGGCCCTAGTGGGAGGTCTGTAAGTTATTGGCGATATGCTTTCAAGGGGGAAAGTAAAACCTTGATGCTTTCTTCCTCCTTTCTTCCATATCATAGTACAAATGCTTCCGCTAGGATGTGATGCCTCAGAGAAGCCATGGACTGGAATCCCTACAACTGTGAGCCAAAGCAACCCTTTTTCTTTATAAGCTGATTTTCTTTAAATAAAATAACAGAAAGATAGATTATTAACATATTAAGTAAATTGAGGCTTAGAGGATTTGACAACCTATCTAAAGTTGAACACCTAGATAAAGATAAAAACTGCCCCAGGTTCCCTCACTCTGAGTTCCCTCTTGGACTGTGTTCTACAGTCTTCTTGAAGCATAAGTAAGTCTTTGAGGACAGTGGAAGCTTCTGGACTGATAAATGGGCTGACTCTGAATTAACATCACACTGGGGTTTGTGGTCTTTACTTTGAAGGCTGTAAATGACCAGTTGCTTGCTACTATTCATTTTAATCTTTTTTTAAATTTTATTTATTTATTTATGTGTATGAATGTACTGTCTACATGTAGGTTTGTGCACCCGTGTCATGCAATGCTGTGGAGGTCAGAGAGTGTGTCAGATTCCCCTGGAACTGTAGTTAAAGATGGTTCTCAGCTGCCATGTGGGTGCTGGGGATCGAACCCGGGTCCTCTGCAAGAGCAGTCTGTGCTCTTAACCGCTAGACCATCTCTCCAGCCCTGCTACTATTCACTTTTAATAGACAGCTCAAATCCTTCCAGAAAATAAAATTACCTGATTGGTAGGGTCAAACAGTCACCCAAGTTATTTTTCCGGTTACAAGTTAAAACAGAATAAAGAGTTCTTTGTGTTTAACAAAAATATCTTCAAGAAAAAGGTAGATCAGGGGAGAGTGGCTCAGATGCAACAGTGGTTAGTTTTGGTGGAAGAAAAATTTTAAATTGTTTTCTTCTTTTTCTCTTTAACACTTTAAATTGTATCTGGCATTCTAAGTACAGAGGGGAAACTCAACTGAATGATTCTGACTTAGGGGTGTGAATAATTTTGAAAATCTCTATAGAGTAGAGGACTAAATTACAACCTATGTTGACTGTGTATCAATTTTTTATTATTATTATTTTTTGGTCTTTTAGAGACAGGATCTCCCTGTAGCCCCAGCTGTTCTGGAACTCACTCTGTAGACCAGGCTGGCCTTGAACTCACAAAGATCCACCTGCCTCTGCCTCCCGAGTGCTAGGATTAAAGGCATGTGCCACCACACCCGGCTTTTTTTTTTTTAATGTGTATGAGTGTACTGTCTGCATGAAGGTTGGTGCACCCATGTTGTGCAATTCCACGGAGGTCAGAAGAAGGTGTAGGATTCCCCTGAAACTGTAGTTAAAGACGGTTCTTAGCCACCATGTGGGTGCTGGGAATCGAATCCAGGTCCTCTGCAAGAGCAATCAGTACTCTTAACCGCTGAGCCATCTCTCCAGCCCCATACTGTGTATCAATTTTATTAGTGCCATCTAACATACGGCTAGCTGATACACATGTTCCACGGACATATGAATGAAAATTTCAGTCTTTATAAGACATACATTTGAATTTATTCATTGAAATTTCTTAATATAGACCCTCTTAAATAGACATTAGGTGGTTCTTTCAGCCCTTTAGCCTCTGGCCAACAGTGGAGGGAAACCCAGCATACTGGGCAGAGAATAGGAACTTGATGGGATTGGAGGAAACAGGAAGTGGGGCAGAGGCAGTGTGGTCTCTGCCACTCACAGTCAAGTCTGCACCAGATTTCCTCCAATTTGTTGCATTTGATATAATAAGATATAAAGCAGGAATGTAATACAAAGTTGAATTTCTGCCAGAAGAAATATCATATATTGATATGGAGTGATATCTATCATAAAGAGATTAATATAAGGCAAAAGTGTGAGAGCTGCATATCCTCTCTCCAGTCTTCTATGACGACATATGTAAGTACACATATAGTTTATTTGAGTAAAATAATAAAGATTATATAACATATTTACTATATATTCAAATGTATGTTTTTATTTATTTTTATTTTATGTGTATGAGTGCTAAACTTGGATGTGTGCAAGTGTACCTGTGTCATGCAGTGCCCATAGAGGACAGAAGAGGGCATGGATCCCTTGGAACTGGAGTTATGGATAGCTGTTAGCTACCATGTGGGTGCTGGGATTTGAATGGTTGTTGTTGTTTTTTTCCCCCGTCTTTTTGAGATAGGGTCTCCCTGTAGCCCCAGCTGTCCTGGAACTTACTCTGTAGACCAGGCTGGCCTTGAACTCACAAAGATCCGCCTGCCTCTGCCTCCCGAGTGCTAGGATAAAAGGCATGTGTCACCACACTCAGCTCAATAATTTGAACCTGGGTCTTCTGCAAGAATAGCCAGGGCTCTTAACTGAGCCATCTCTCCAACCCCTCAAACATATGTTTTATTATTTATGTATTTATGTATTTATGTATTTATTTATTTATTTATTTATTTATTTATTTATTTATTTGGTCTTTTACACACAAACACAGACACACACACACACACACACATAATTAAAAACATTTTTAGGTGTGAATTTTTTTCCAAGTGCTGGCGATTGAACCTAGGACTCTGAGCATGCTTTACCACAGCCAAGCAGGCTGATACACACTAATAATCCAAACCCGTAGGAGGTGGAGGCAGAAGAGTCAGGAGTTCAAGGTCATCCTCAGCAACAAACTGAATGTGAAGGCAGCTTATGATCCATGAAACTGCTTTAAAACCCAAAAGAATGAACACAATGGAAATGGAGAGCCTGTCATGGTGGCCCATTCCTGTATTCCTAGCACTGAGGAGGCAGAAGCAGGAGTCACACAAGGTCAAGGCTAGCCTGGGATATAGAGTGAGTTCCAGGCTTGCCAGTACTGCTAGGAGACCTTGTATGTCAAAACAAACAAATAAATAGAACTGTGAACCAAGATGTGAGGCTTGGAGTCTCACAGCAGTTTGCTCTGTCGCCTGCTGTCCTCCCTGCCCATTGGCTCACCCTTCAGTTTGGTTCTTATTCAACCAAAATAAAGATAAAGAGCCTGCTGGGACTGCTGTGTGGGCAAGTCACAATGATGCTCGCGGCTGTAAAAATAGAAAATGCCACTGAATGGATTGTGGTTTCCAACCCTGACCCAAGGCCAAGCAACAAAACCAGGAATGCAGCCATCTTGAGGAAGTAATGACAGAAAGCACGAGTGGAACACATTTCTGGTGGCTGAAAACAGCTCAGATATGAGAGAGAAGGAAAAATAAGCCGTACTGTGAAGCAACACCCAGGCCACTTGGAAGATGACTCAGACTCACATGGAGGAGCAGCATATTGTGTTATCTGTGAGGAAAGTTGACCACGGGGAAAGGAAAGCTCAGCATCCCACAGGGGATTGAATCATAGAAAACTTTTCCTTTGTGTTTCATCTCACAGAACTCACTCTTCACCCATGTGGTTCAGAGCTGCATTCACAGGGCCATCCATGAGACGAAAAATCTGATTCTGTTGCATCGACTGCACAGGCCACTTTCTTCAGCCATTCAACCTGATTCTGACCAAGATCACATGAAATGAAATAAAAGAAAATTTAAGGACCAACTGTACCAGCAATCATTATATATTGATAACATGAATCATTCTAGGAAGATAGAATTATGGGTCTTGAAACCTAGTGTCCAAGTATATGGTAGAAAGCTACTGAATTTCTGAAAAAGTCATGAGAATGTGATAATAACATTTGCACTGTTTGAAAGGATAAGTAGAAAAAGCAGCAGAAAAATAACGATATAGATTTAGCAACAAAGTAGTAGTGGTGCAACAATTAAAATGAGAGGCTTTAAAAATTAAAATAAGTTTACAATTAAAATGAGAGACTGTTAAACCTTATTGATAGCAATAAATTGTGTGTTCCAACATGTTTCAAATGGAAATTTTATGATATCTATCATTTCTATATAATTTATGACTATATGTATATGAGATAAAATAAAAGCTTTTCTCACCCAAGGCAAAGGTGATGGTAAGGACTCTCTAACAAAATACAAGGTGGCAGGAGGAGGGTGTGTATATTTGTGTTAGTCATGTGTGGCTACCATGACAAAGAGCTGAGAGAAACACTGCAAAGAAGGAAAGATTTGCTTTTGGCTCGTGGTTTCAGAGGTTTTGGTTCAATGACAGCTGACTTCATTGCTTTGAGCCTGAGACAAGGTAGAATGTCATGGTGACTGGAACATGGGGCAGATGCCATACCACATATAGTGGCCCAAGAGTGGAAGGTGATAGAGGAAAGAGCCAGGGATGAGATATGACCTCTAAATGCACATCCTTCAGCTAGGCCCCACTCTCAAAGTTTCTACCATTTTTCTGGGTAGCATCATGAGCTAGGGACCAAGCCTCCAACATATGAGCCTGTAGAGGACATTGCAGATTCAAACCCTGACTTTCATGTATTATGAATCTTACTTGACACAGGAGTCTTCATAAGGAAACAAAGACCCAAATGAAAATGTGAACTTGAGTATTTTTATGCTTGAGGATTATGATAGGAGAGTTGTGGAGAAATAGTTCTGGATAAATATGGGTTTGAGCTAATGGGCATGAACTGTTGAAAAGTTAGCATGGCTTAAGTTCTTCTCTGTGCCCCCATGTGTTCAGAAACATGTGGTTCCTCTCCAAGTAATGGAGTGCATCTCTCAAATGAAGACCTTAAAACCTGCTGTGGGCAGAAGGGCACAGGGGCAGAGTGGCCTTTGTGTGTTTCACGACTGCTTCTAGAAAGAAGGTGAACAAAAGGCTAGGGAACGTCTTGTTTCCGCCATTTGCTCCAGGTGTCATATTTGGGAGGGGAGGGTGTGACATGACATATCTGGAACCACAACATAAAAAAGTCAAGTGGAACACAACAGCACACTAAAAAAATGTCACAGCACAAAGTTTTCGGCTTTTTAGGTCATTTAATCACACACTGTCATTTCAACTGATCAATAAAATACTCAGAGAAATCATATCTTCCCTCAAAATGACTGAAAACTAAGACAGACACATTAAAATATTTCAAAGAAGAGAGAGAAAGAGAGAGAAGACAGAACTCATTAAGTGAAATTCAGAAACACTTTGAAGAGAATATAAATTCCAAGGCAGTGTTTGTGAAACACCTTTAAGTCAGCCAACAGAGGGAAATTTATAGCCTTAAAATGCATGCATGAGAAAATAAATCTCTATATTTTTCTTGTTTCTGCTATGTTCTGGCCTCTGGAGCCACTGGAAATTAAGTGCTATGAAGCTGGGGAATGCTTTACTTTGCCCTCCAAATTCTTGACTTTTCACATAATTATGATAACTGCAAATATTCATCTCCTTAAGGTTGAAGCTAATTCACTTCTATCCAAAAGATAAGAGAAATGGAATTCTTTTCTTTTCCTGAGAATGACAAATGGTTGGGAAAGAACCTGGGACAATCAGAGACAGATTGAGTGAGCCTTAGATAACTGGAGAGATTTAAAGTTCTCCTCCTAGACATTTCCATTGCAAAAGGATGGAATCTTGGATTGCAAACATATTTTTGAGCATTCTTCTAGAGATATTTATTAACATTCCAAAGGGTAAGCAGTACCCTTCCCATTATACTTACTGTAATCAGAGGCATGTGTATTATCTGTCTCTGGGTGTACAGAGAAGCACACACTTTGTGCTTACTTCTGGATACTTCTACTCACAACCCTGTCTCCTTTGGGTGTCATACTATTACTCTGGCTGCATTCCTCACCTTCCTCTGCTTCTCCTCCTCCTCCTTTGCTATCACTTTTGTTTTATCTACATTTGCCATGAATGCATCAGCAGATGTTGCTTCTGTTGATGCAGTGAACTCTGGGATTAGTTTTTCAGAACTTAGAAGCAATTAAATATTTATTTAAAATAATATAATTTAATTCAGAATATTTTTGATTTATCTGAAAATCGAGCAGGAAGTACTTTTCTGTTGCTGTGATGAAATACCATGACTAAAACAACTTCGAGAAGGAAGAGTTTATTGGGCTCAGGGTTCCAGAGGGTAAGGGAGGCATGGCAGGAGGCAGCAGAAGCAGAAAGCCGAGAGCTGACATCTTCAGCACAGGAAGCAGAGACTGGCTATGAATCTCTAATCCCACCTCTACTAAGGTGCTTGCTCCAGCACAGCCACACCTCCTAAGTCTGCAAACAGTGCCAACCAACTGGGGCCAAGTATTCAAACACTTGGAGCTTATGAGGGACATTCTCATCAAATGACCACAAACACAAGTTGGTGGTACTGTGTGGGAAAGTTATACAGCCTTTAGGAGGCAGAGCCATGGTGGAGGAAGTACGTAATGGGGGCCAGCCCAGTTTGTAGCCTTGCCACACTTTCTGTTCCCTCTCTTCTACTTCCTGTGTGTGGATGAAAATGCAATCAGCCAGCTCCCTGCTCCTGTCACTTGCTGCTATGCTTTCCCTGCCATGAGAACACTAGCCCTCTGGGAACTTAAAAAATAGATCCTTTCTTCCTTATGTTGCTTTAGATGGTGGTAGTTTAGAAGAGCAACAAAAAAAGTAACTGGGCTGGATAACTTTAGTTGTCAAGTTGGCACACCTGGGTAGAGGGAACCTCAATTAAGGAATTTCCTCCATCGGACTGGCTTGCGGCCATGTCTGCAGGATACTTTCTTGATCGTTGAGTGATGTTGGAGGACCTAGCCCACTGTGGGCAGTGCCACCTGGGCAGGTGGTCCTGGACTGCATAAGAAAGCAGGTTGAACACAGGCCAGGGGAGCAAGCCAATAAGCAGCATTCCTCCAATGTCTGTGTTTCTGCTCCTGCCTCCAAGATACTTTGAAGAATGAGACTAGAGGATGGGAGTGAGCAGACCCATTGTTTTTAGGTCCCCCCTCTCTCCCTCTCTCTCTGGTATATGTATGTGTTCATGTGCGTCCGTGCACATGTGTGCATGTACTCAATGTGTGCTCTAGGTTGAGACCAAAGGCCAATGTTAGGTGTTTTCCTTATTGCTCTCTACCTTATTTTTGGAGCTAGGTAATCTGGACTATACCAATCCAGCTAGACTAGTGGCCAGTGGGCTCCAGGAATCCACTTGTCTCCATCTCCCCAGTACTGAGACTACAGATACCACCATACCTTTTTTTTTTTTTACATGGGTATGGAGATCAAATTCAGGTCCTCATGCTTACAAGATAAGCACATATTAAACAAAATTATCTGCTAATACTGGTTTTTAGATCTTAATGGGAAGACAATTTGGGCCTTATTTCTTTGTATGCCTTTCTTTAGGGGCTACTTTATGTTCTTTATGGCTTTAATTTTGTCATATGCATCAATTTCTCTTTATTTTGTAATAATACTAATAACTAAGAATTCATATATGACACATGGCTGTATTAGGACCGACCTCTCCATGCATTTAAACTATAGATATAATTTCCATATCAGATGTATTCTGTTCCTTTACATACTTAACCAGAATTGTCAAAAACATTTACTCAGATTGGCAACTAAAGTGATGTCATCCGAATAGGTTCCTTAGTTCCTGGGAATGTACATATGTACACAGGTGTAACTAAGTACACACGCATGAGGAGCCCAGAAGACAACTTTCAGTGCCATTCTTCAGGATTCTCCCACATTGTTTTTTTTTTAATTTAATTTTTATTGATGCTTTGTGCATTTCATACATCATTTTCCAGTTCAGATCAGGCATATTTCCCTTTCCCTTCCCCCCCCACCCCCACCCCATCCCAGATCATGCATTCTGCCATAACTGTCCTGCATCTTTCTCTCAGTTTTTTTTCTTCGTTTTTTAGCTATAAGTGATAATCCATGAGTACAAACATCCTTCGTGCAAAACCAATCTGCAGGCTGTTGTGCCCAAACCCCCACAGCCCCACCATCCAGTGGGGGGTTACAGGTTGTTTGTTCAATCAAGTTGATCAAATGAGTGTCCAGACTACATCGCTGTAGTTTCACCATTCACCCCAATCGCAGCCTTTACATTCTACCACATTGTTTTTATGTGACAGGGTCTCTCACTGACCTGGAGCTCACCAAGTAGGCTAGGCTGGTTGACTAGTAAGACCAAGAGTTCTTCCTATCTCTACCACCCAGTATTGGGATTGCAAGCATCCAGTCCTAAGTATGGCAAGCTCCACTTTACACAATTCTGGGGATCAAACTCAGGTCCTCTTTATACTTTATCAATTGAACCATCTCCCAGCCCCTATGGTTATTTTTTTTTTAATTTGGATGTTCTTCTCTAAATTAACTACCCTAAGCTTTTTTTCCAATAAGATTCTTCTAGAAAATGAACATCTTTGTCTTCCCTATTCTTTTTATTCTACAAAACCACCAAATTAAAAAGCAACAACAAAATCCCAATCTGCAAACCAGATGTGGTGTTGCAGGCCTTTGATAGGATGGCAGCAGTAGGCAGGCAGAGGCAGGTGGGTCTCTATGAGAGTGAGGCCAGCCTGGTCAAGATCCAGGTCAGCTGGGGCTACAGAGAGACACTGCCTAAGAAAATACCCCAAAACAAAGTGAAATAAAATAAATAATCCCAGTCCACAAAAGTGAAAACCAATGTAACTCAGATGCAGAGTTCTGCTATCTGCGCACATTGGGGCATGCAATGCTGTTATACAGCTCCACCATTTGTGTCTCATTATTTTCATCTATTGTTTATTTTATAATTTTGAACTGTTTTTATAACTGTTTTTAAATTTACTAATCTTTCCTTTGGTGCCTAATATGCTGTTTATCTCACTCATTTTATTTTCCATCTCAAGCATTTTCTTTTTTCCATTTTTAAAAATTAAAATTGTATAGCTTTTATGTCTGTGCTTAACATTATAATACTTCTGCTACCTTAGATATGTAGAACATAGTTATAATTTTATTCCCTTTGTGTCAAAGTATACCTAAAGCACTTATAATTTTACCTACTTCTAAATGTATAATTCCATGATATTAATGAGATTCAAAATGTGCAATTATAGCCAGAATCCTTTACCATTAATCCTTTTATCTTATAAAACTGAAACTCTATATCCATTAATAGTAATTACCTATTTTCTCACCCTTCCAATCCCTGGCAACCATCACCCAACTATTCATATCTGTCTGGTATAATTGTTAACTGCTCTTTTTATAAGTTATATAACTTGGAGATCTCCTGAGACCAGCTGAAGTGCAGGAAGCTCACTTCACAATAGCAAGGAGCTGGAACCAACCCAAATGCCCAACTGATGAGTGGATAGAGAAAATGTGGTACATGTACACAATGGAGTTCTATGCAGCAGTAAAGAAAGACGACATCATGAGCTTTGCAGGAAAATGGCTGGAGCTAGAGGACATCATGCTGAGTGAAGTAACACAGTCCCAGAAAAACAAATGAATGGTATCCCTCATCTGTGGATGCTAGTGCGAATTACCTAGTTGTAAGTATTTCTTGTGCATGGCCCCTTGAGCTTTTGTCCAAAGCAGTTGGGAGTGATGCATATTGGAAACAACAACAACAACAACAACAGAAAAGACTGCATCAAAGAACTGACTGAAACAGTGAACTTCTGCTCAAAACAGTCAACTTCCACATGGAGAATATTGAGAAAGACTGAGAAAGAGATGAAAAGCATGTTTGGCAGAATGAATGAGCTCTGGTGGGGTGGGGGGATGGAGGGGACATGGGTCCAGATTTGATAAAATATATATGTATAAATTAAAAAAATAAAAATTTGAACTAAAAAAATGAGTTATATAACTTATAGCACTTTTGTTTCTATTAATCTATTGTTCCCATCATTCAGATTTCATTTCTGCTTCTTTGCATACCTGGTAATATTTGACTGGGCCCCCAGAAATTATAAACTTTATATAGTTAGGTGCTAGGTAGTTTTATATTAATGTAAACATTCTTGAGCTTCGTCCTAGGGGAAAATGATCTCTTCAAGGTTCAGGTTAAAATTTTGGGACTCAAATATCTTCCCCAGGATTCTTCCTAAAGTCTTTGAACTATGAAGTGTTACACATGGGAAGGAGAACACGAATGCCTACGTGTGCTACAGGGACCATGTGATTTATGGACCTGGCCCAGTGCTGTGCATATAAATACATTGCGCAGTTTGAAACACATTGAAGAGCTGTGGACTTGTACAAGTGCATTAAGATCTGGCCATTTACAGTTGTATATTCCCCTCTGATTGTAATTGAATCAACTGATTATTTAACTTATTGCAGAGATAAAGAATTTATCCTTTTACAGTTCCAGGACATAGTTGTAAATGAAGAGGGTTTTCCTTTTTTATTTTTTTATTTATTATTTTTTATGTGTATGAGTGTACTGTCTGCATGTAGGTTGGTGCACCCGGTCTATTTCTGTTGTGAAATTCATCTGAAAATGTTCTAAAGCTCTTTTTGATTCTGTTCACTGGCGAATAAGCAATGATAAAGAAATCTCTCAGATCTTCCCATCCATCATAATTTCTTACAAAATTTATAACGGCTTGTTCTATTTTTGAGGGAGAAGAGGATTAGATATGAGATCTGAGTTGTCTTCCATTTTTAGCATGAAAATAGAAAGACAGTTCCCATAAGCAGCTAGGAAAGTTCTATTTTCTAGTCCTGAAATTATTAAAATCATCTTGGGTGCTCCATAAATCCTCAGTGGCTCTGGCTGAGGGATCGTAGACAGGAAAGGCAAATGCAAATGAAGTGTATTTTGGTCTTAGTCCAGATGAATTCATTATAGTGATATATTTTCGGCTGGGAAATGAGCACTGGTTGAGTTTGTGGATCTTGGAAACTACTGTGAGTGGGACCTGATGTCTCCAATTGTTATATAACTCCACTCTGCAGGTGAGGCCATGGGTCTTTGCCGGCTCTTGATTAAATATCCCTTCAGGGATCAGGCATGGTGGCAGATGCTTTTAGTCCGATAGCTTGAGAAGCAGAGGTAAGTAGATCTATTTGATTTCAAGGATATCCTGGTCTACATGGTGGGTTCCAGATCAACCAGGACTATATAATGAGATCCTGACCAAAACACAAACAAACAAACAAACAAATCATTTCCTTAGGGAAGGAATAGGAAGGTTCGTAAATCTCACAAGAAAGCTATAAGAACTCACAAGAAAATTAGAAAACTCACGACGCAATAAACCATTACTTGGGGGAGAGAAGGCACTAGTGGAGCTGCCTGAACGTTGTCACCTATGCTGTATTATTCTAAATTAACTCATTCTGGGCTACAGCTTTGTCCTGAGTCTTTACATCATTTAGATTAAGAGCTTCTACTTCCAACCTTTTACCTGAAAATGTCATGATTTCATTTTTCTTTACCGCTGACTATTACTCCATTGTATAAATACATCACATTCTCATTATCCACTCATCAGTTGAGAAACATTTAAGTTGGCTCCATTTTCTTGGTATTGTGAAAAGAGCAGCAACAGACATGGAAGTCTTTTTCTGTATTTTTGCGAGTATTTTTACAGTAGAAATGACTCCGTTGGTAATTTGACCTGAGCACTCAGTTTCAGACACCTGATATTTGACAAAAGTGCCAAGGACACATACAGGAGGAAAGACAGCATCTTCAACAAATGGTGCTAGCAAAACTTGTTCACCACATGTAAAAGAATGAAATTAGATCCATATCTATTGCACTACAAAAATGAATCAAGCACCTCAATGTGAAACCTCAAACACTGAAATGGGACCTCATCAAACTAAAACATTTCTGTATAGAAAAGAAAGCAAAAACCTGAGTCAAGAAGAATCCTACAGAGAGAGAGAAAATCTTTACCAGCTATCTATTCGACAGAGGATTAATATCCAGAATATATGAAGAACTAAAAAAAAAAAAAGATAACCAAGGAAATGAATGATACACTTAAAATGAGCTATGGATCCAAACAGAGACCTCTTCAAAGAAGAAATAAAAATTACTAAGAAACACCTTAAATGTGTTCAACATACTTAGTAATTAGGGAAATGTAAATGAAAAGTACTGTAAGATTTCATCTTACCCCTGTAAGAATGACTGAGATCAAGAGAACAAACAATATCAAATGCTAGCAAGGATGCAGGGAAAAGGGACCCTCATTCACAGCTGGTGAGATTTCAAACTGGTGCAACCACCATAGAAATCAGAACTCTTTTTTTTTTTCAGTCTTTTCGAGACAGGGTCTCCCTGTAGCCCCACCTGTCCTGGAACTCACTCTGTAGACCAGGCTGGCCTTGAACTCACAAAGATCCACCTGCCTCTGCCTCCCGAGTGCTAGGATTAAAGGCGTGTGCTACCACACCCAAGGGCTTAGTGTGGAGAACTCTTAAAACTCAAAATAAATATGCCCTACAATCCAGTTATGTCACTCCTTGGTTATTAATTTATTTTCATCCTTTTAGGGTTACTGTACTGGGGAAAGACTAGGGCTCTCTGACCACATATTTCCAAGTGATCTCTAGAAACGGCCAAACCCCCAGTGAGAATGTAAAGGTCTCACCATCCTCAGGATTCCTCAGTCATGGCTGGGTTAACATCCACCCTCCATCAATAACAGACAAGTTTTAAACAAGTTTCACTTTCTTCAGTCAAAAAACTGGGATGAGTTCTAAATGCAGACCGCCCTCAGTACTGGGGTAGGATTCCCTGGTTAATTTAAATTTTTTCCTATGAAAAAAATGTTAGATTTTACTATGACAAGAATGAGCATCAAAACAAAGAGGAGTGTCTAGTGTAGACACTCATTGCCTGGCTTAGTTGTCAGGAACCACATATGATTACCAATAATGGAGGCATAGGTGGCAGAGGAACATAAGGTCAAGAAAGAAAGGACTAGTTGGGCTACAGAAGGACCTTTAGAATGGGCAGGGACTCAGAGGACAGACACAGCCCCTCATGACCCTCCATCTAGTTTGAAGACCTGAGGAGAGTTTCAGGGTTTCTTGAACTTTTTCCTCCAGGAATGTGGCATGGACCTCCATATTGCCGGAAGGAGTCTGCAGTCCCTGACCACAAGGCAGAAGGAGAACACATGTCCAGAGGACTAGGACCTATAGATGTCACAGGGATGTATGCGGACAAGGTGATGGCCCCTCAGAGCCTTAAGCCCTTGAGTTGTCCAAAGCTGCACAAAGAAAACTAGACAAGAGCCAGGACCTCGGTGCTACTGTGGTGGAAATGGTATTTGAAAATATCACGTGACACTCCAGGCCAGGCCTCTGCCTGCCAGGTGCTGCCTGAGTTTGAGCAAGTGTTCCACCTCTTCCTTTCTGACCTTCATATTTAAACAAAGTAATGTGACATGTGGAGATGGGGAAGGGGTGTTTGTGCCATAACCTGGAATATAGGGATCTTACCATCAATCGCTGATTGTTGTTCTTATGGCTGTGCCATCCCTAAGTGGCAGGGAGTGCTGCCAGGGGCAGGGGAGCACAAAGAAGAATTGAAATGATCCTGATCTTTGAGAGGCTGTTTCTTTTCAGAGAGAACCACTTAGCTGGCACTTCTAGACTGACTGTGATATGCACTATATACTCTAAAGTGGATCACACTTGAGACAAAAAGAATAATTCAACAGTCCTGTTGAATATCAAATAGAATACCCTCTTGAAAATGTTCTGTAAAGCTCAGATGACAGGGGAAAGGAAATTAGCTTGGTGGGGAGCTCCTAAAAATAATGCCCCTTGGGGCTAGAGAGATGGCCTAGCAGTTAAGAGCACCGACTGCTCTTGCAGAGACCCGGCTTCAATCCCCAGCACCCACATGGTGGCTGGGAACCCTCTTTAACTCCAGTTCCAGGGGAATCCGACACCCTCTTCTGACCTCCGCAGCATTTCCCGACATGGGTGCACAGACCTACATGCAGACAGTACACTCATACACACACAAAAATAAATTTAAAAAATTAAAAAAAATAATGCCCCTAACAATGTGACTGCTGTGTGTGTGTGTGTGTGTGTGTGTGTGTGTGTGTCTGTACTACATACAATTTCAATCCTTTCCTTTCCTTTGGGTCTATATCTACACTTTCTCCCTTAGCTAATACTAGTTATATACAAATTATTCCTATAATTGTATCTCTTGTTTAAATTTTTAGATTTTGTAATCTTATTTTTTATTATTTTAATGTGTATGAATGTATTGCCTGCATGTGTGTTAGTGTGCCCATGTTGTGCAATGCCCTGGGAGGCCAGAAGAAGGAGTTAGATCCCCTGGAACTGGAGTTATGGACAGTTGTTAGCCATCATGTGGGTGCTGGTATTCGAACCCAGGTCCTCTGCAAGAGTAGTCAGTACTCTTAACCACTGAGCCACCTCTCCAGCTCCAAACTTCTAGATTTCTAAGTTTGTATAAGCAACCATGTCCTTTACCTTGCTTTTTAGCTTTCCCATAGGTATCTCAGACCAAACATGCCCTCACATCTTTGTGGTGGTTTGAATAAAAAGTGCCCTGCAAGGCTCATGTATTTGAACACTTAGTCAGTTGTTGGAACTGTCTAGGAAGATTATGGAACTTTGAAGAGATGTGGTCTTGCTGGAAGAACCATGTCACTGGGCACAGGCTTTGAGAGGTCATAGCCTTGTCTCACTTTGAGTTTTGTTCTTTCTGCTTCCTGTGCTTGCTTGAAGATGTGTCTTCAGCTTTCTTCTCTGGCTGCCACTGCTGCCATGCCTCTCAGCCATGATGGACTCTCACCCCTCTGTAACATAAGCCCAAATAAACCCTTCCTTCTAAGGTCACCTTGGTCGACCCTCTTGTACCAGTCCTTATGTGTTCCCTCCTTGCCTCCCCTATTCTAAGCTTTGACTAACTTACAGTACTCTATTGAACTTCTCAAACTATAAGCCTTGGTATTTTTATTTATATTTATTCAATTATAATGCCATATAATTTTCTGAGACTTTTTATAATGTAGTATTAATATAACATTGGATTACTAACTTACTTCCCAATCTTGAACATTGTATATTTACCTGTTTTTATTATGTTAAGATGACTAACAAACTTCAGCATCCCTGAGTTTTTAATATTTTGTTAGCTATTTATATTCTTAAAGTCATTCAAGTAGGATCTTAATCTTTTCTTATAAGAACATCATGGATCAAATGTCTTGAAGGAAAATATTCTTTTGGCAACCACTTCCTGTCTTATGGCTTTCTTTTGTGCAAAGATACATGTTTTTATTTTCTGACTTTTAGTCACTAACTTTCCCCCCTGTGCTAGGAATTGTAGATAACTTATTTTAGATAAGATTTAATTAATGCACTAGGTGACATCACAGAAATCATCTTAGATTGTGTTGGTTGGTTCTGCAGTTGTTTTATAAATAAGGAGAAATGTCCATTGTGGATTTCTTGAAACCGCTGGGATTTGCTTTTAGACATTTTAGTTTGGGGGCCTGGACGGCATAGGTTCCTTTCAGAGTATGCCAATCTTCAAATGTCAGAAAAGGACAGAGCTGTGGCCAGTTCCAGGATTCATTTTAGAAAGGGAGATTATACTGCAGACAGTGACACAAGGGCCATGGCAGAGTCAGCCTGAGGTGACGGCAGAGCAGCTGCTGACCAGCTGGATGGAAGGTTCCCTAAAGGCTTGTCCTTCTTAAAAAAAACAGACATTCTTCCTATCTGATAATATTGGAAATGCCATAGAAGGCATGTGTCCTTTTATCATAGGGTTCCTTGCTCTCTGTGAAAACTCAAGTACACAGAGGAAGTTTCTATACTGTCTTAACACTCATTACACTACTTCACTTAGCTCATTTCTAATGTGGACTAGGAAAAGGCAGGGGAACTAGAGGTGGCAGGGGAGGTCCCAGGGAATCATGTCGAGGGCAGAGCATGTGAGAACTATGCTGGGATTGTGGGAGAGGACCCTTGTGGAGTGTTAGAAAGGCTTAGATACCCCAAGCCTGGCATGGTAGCTCATGCCTTTAATCCCAGCACTTGGGAGGCAGAGGCAGGTATATCTCTGTGAGTTCAAGGCCAGCCTGGTCTACATAGGGAATTTCAGGCCAGCTGGGACTAAAAAAGAGACCCTGTCTCAAAAAAAAAGACCAAAAAAAAAAAAAAAGATGAGAAAAGAAAAGAAAAGGCTCAGACAGATCAAGGTGCATCAGCTGGAGGCTAAGTGCCCTGCATCATGGACTTTGGTGATTTCCTTCCTGTTTTCTGGCAGTCTGCATAAGCTCTGGATTGTTTTATAGAGCTTAATACTTAAATTTTATGATACTTCTAATCTCACTGAATCTTCCTGATTTCTCTAATAGTTTGAAAATTAATTTTGTCTTATAGTCCACCTTCATTCATTTTACTAACTTTTTCATGTAACTAAATCACTGGTGAAGCACAGATAGACATAGTGCATTAGTTGACACATACATTTTATTGGTAAACAGGATTTCAGCTTGGTTTTCTTTTTTTAATTTTTTTAAATTTTATTTATTTTGTATGTGTATGAATGTACTGTCTGCATGTAGATCTGTGCACCCGTGTCGTGCAATGCCGCGGAGGTCAGAAGAGGGTCTCGGATTCCCCTGGAACTGGAGTTCTCCTGGAATTGGAGTTACAGACGGTTCTTAGCCACCATGTGGGTGCTGGGGATTGAACTCGGGTCCTTTGCAAGAGCAGATGGTGCTCTTAACCACTAGGCTATCTCTCCAACCCCTCAGCTTGGTTTTCAATGTGTATAGAGGAGCTATGTGATGACAGTTGCCTCGTCATGAGATGAACAAAAAAATCATTATGGAAAGCAATTGTAATGAAAGAATCTGCCTTGTATGTCAGGCACCAACATCAGTCGCCCAACTGCTGATATAAAAAGTGAGACATGGAAGTAGCGAATTTGTCTGGGATGACCTTTGAATTTTATACATACAATTCCAAGACTTCTAGTTAGAAACATTTCTTTAATCTCTGAAATTTCTCTATTAACCCTAGTTTTTCTAATTACATTCTAAAATGTAGTTTGTCATTTAACAAATATGATATTCTTCTCGAGTGACTTGAGGCTTTCTTATGTTCCTTAGTACAAAACGGTGTATAGAAGTGGACTGCAAAGTGAGTTTGGCCCACCCTTTTGCCTGGGTATAGAGAATCCTTTCCAAGATGCCTTGGCAACCTACAAAGACCACAGATGAGTGGTCTTGGGCCTTGTCTACCCGAAGAGATCCATTTTCTTTCTTTCTTTCTTTCTTTCTTTCTTTCTTTCTTTCTTTCTTTCTTTCTTTCTTTCTTTCTTTCTTTCCTCTCTCTTTCTTTCTCTCTCTTTCTTTCTTTCTTTCTTTCTCTCTCTTTCCTTTCTTTTATTGTTTTCTATTAACAAATTAATTTTTATGCAAAATGACTCTAATCTATTAATTATAACAATTCCTAACATTTTCAGAGTTCAAACTAATTTGGAGCTGTTGCTTAAAGACTTTGACATTTCTTACATCTGTGATTCAAAATTTATTTTCTACAAGTAAGAAGTGAAAAATAATAAGATAAATGAATATTGTCAAGTGACAGTTCAGGCATATGCTCACATAAACGCATTTTTTCTAACCTAAGATTTTCTTGGTTATCATCACTAAAGATAGATAACTTTGTTCCAAGTACTTTTTAATTTTCCTAAATCATATCTTTTCTATTATTACCTGTTCAGGCCAACTGCTTGCTCATTCTTCTCAATACTGTGGACTACAGGAATACCTGTATTGACAGGATCTTTTGAGTACTAAGGTACATATTGAACTTAGCTAACTGCTTTGTTTTTCAATTTTTAAATTATGTGCATGTATATGCATCTGTCTATGAGTATGTGAAGGTATGTGAACGTGAGTGCAGGTTCCTGTAAAAGCCAGAGGCATCTGATCCCTCTGGGGCTAGAGTGGTACAGTCAGTTATAAGTCACCTGAGTTCTGGGAACTAAACTTGGGTTTTTGCAAAAACAGTATATTCTCTTAATTGCTGAGCCATATCTCCAGCCCTGTCTTTTCTTTTTTTAGAATTTTGTATACGCATTCAATGTATTTTGATCAAGTCCACCTCCTTTCCCCTCTGCTCTAATTCTTCCCTATCCCCACTACCACATTCCTTCCCAACTTCATGTGGTCATTTTTAGCCACTGAGTCCACTAAGCATTGCTAGTACTGGTGTTGGTCTATCTACTAGATCATGGGTAACTTCTCAGGTACCAAGTTCTTGAAGAAAACTGACTTTCCTTCTTTCATCAGCCATCACTTACAAATAGCTCCTCAGCTAAGGGGCAGATTTTTGTGACCACCTCTACCCTCTATGATGGAGTTTTGTCTGGTTTGAGCTTGCACAAGTTTTGGGAATTCTATCACAACCACTGTGAGCTCCTATGTGCAACTTCCCTTTTGTGTAGAAAAAAGAACACTGTTGATTGTAGTCATCTACCACCTCTAGCTCTTACAATCTTTCTGTCCCCTATTTCATGATGGGAAGAAGGAGTATGAGGCAGGCACATCCCATTTAACGCTTGGCACTCTCAGTCTCTTATTCTCTGCACACTGACCAGTTCTGGGTCTCTGTGTTAACTGTACTTACTGCTAAGAGAAGTTTTCCTTCTGAAGGTTGAGAGACACACTTATCTCTGAGTATAATGTTAAATCATTGGGCATTAGATTAATATTATGTCTGTTTAGCAGAATAATACTTACTATTAGGTTCATCCTTAAGGTCTATGACCTATCTAGCTACCAGTTCTTGGCCCTAATAAGAGCACAAGGGATGAGTTCCATGTTGTGGAGTGGGGTTTAAATCCAAGCAGAATGTGGTTGGTTATTCCCATAACATTTGTGCCATCATTGCCAGGGTTGTTATTATTGCTCACAAGGCTCACAATGATTAATTTTCTTCTATCATACCATGCATAGTACCTTCTATCAGGTTGCAAGTTGGTTTCTGCATGTTCCATGATTCAAGTATGTGGTGTCTTCAGCAATAGGGTCTTACCATTAAGTTCCAGAGAATAACCAAGTGCAATGAAGACAGCTTATAGTGTTGGGGTGGTCTATGGCACCCCATTGATCAACAACTCTGAAACATTGACACAAAATGCATGGAGATATGTTCTATGACATTGATGGAAAATAGGGTTAATGGAACCATGGTCCCTATGAAGAAATATTTTTAAAACTAATATTGAAACAATTGATTTTAATACAAACTAGATTGCTGTTAAAACGTTAATGGTGATATCCAAGTAACCATGAAGAAAATGTTCAAGATGAAATAGGGAGTTAAAACAGCAGACTACAAGATGTTTATTGACCAAAAAAGAAGATAATATCAGAGCAATGGGGAACAGAAAGATAAGTCATCTAGAAAATGGAAGGTGGATTTGTCCCTTAACAGTGCATGTAGAGGCAGGCAGATATCTGTGTGTTCAAGGCCAGCCTGGTCTACAGAGTGAGTTCTAGGACAGCCAGAGCTACAGGGAGATGCTGTCTCAAAAAGACCAAAACAAAAACAAAAGCAGTGCTTGTTTCAAGTGGGAATGGGTGAACTTGTCAATTAAAGAACAAGATTGGATGAAAAACAGGACGTGTTTGGCAAAGATGCTCTCCCTTTGTGGATCACTCTGGTGATCGCTTGGCAAAATGACCTCCCTCCGTGGATCACACTCTGGTGATCACTTGGCAAATATTTCCTCTTTCCATGGATCACTCTGGTGATTGCTTGGCAAAGATGTCCTCCCTCCCTGGATTACTCTGCTGATCGGTTCCTCTGCTTGGCAGGTACTCTTGACTTTCAAGCAGCCGCATTTGAGATGATTTCTTGTGTTGCTGGAATCCTTTTCATGAAGTCCTTGTTTGTCCTCATGACCGTCATGTGTTTTGCCTGTGCTTCCCCCTAGCAGTTTCAGATATGATAGTAAGGGCTCTAATTCATTTCGATTGAACTTTTGTGCAAAATGAGACATATGGAGCAAGTTTCTCTTTTTTACATGTGGATATTTAGTTTCCTCTGCATTATTTATTGAAGAGGCTCTTTCCAGTGTATGTTTTGCTTTAGATTTTAAAATAAAATTATTGAACTTTTGTACATTTCATACATTTCTTAATCAACCTTATATCCATTCCTCTTTCCATGCCCCCCTGCCCCTCCAGAGCTTATGCATTCTGTCTTACATCTTTTTCTCAATCTTTTAAAAAATTTTTTTCTATGCAGAAGTTTACTGTTGTCGGCAGAAGTTTACTGTTTCAGTCAGTTCTTTGAACAAGTCTTTTGTTGTTGTTGCTCCTTTTAATTTTATATTGCTCCAAAATATGCATATATATATATATATATATATATATTCCACACATATACCAAACTTACAACATCTGAAATTAAACTTAAAAGACTCAAAATGAGCCTACCACCTGACCCAGTCATAGCACTCCTGGGTATATACCCACAGGACACATCCTATGGCAAAGATACATGCACATCTATGTTTATTGCAGCTCTTTTCACAGTAGTGAAGAGCTGGAACCAAGCCAAATGCACCTCAACCAACAAATGTGGTACATCTACACAATGGAGTTCTATGGAGCAGTAAAGAAAGATGACATCATGAACTTTGCAGGTAGATGAATGGAACTAGAACCCATTATGCTAAATGAAGTAACACAGTCCCAGAAAAAGAAATGTATGGTATCCCTCATTTATGGATGCTAGCACCAAATACCTAATAGTAAAGCAAACTGAGAAATGTTAATTATGTTTTTTTTCTTTTTCTTTTTTTTTAACTGAAAGAACCTGTGACATTATAATGTGAATCCCTTAATGGGATCTAGAATTAACCTAAAACTTATTTTCAGACTTTGTAATTGTGGTATATGGGGGGAGGGTATGTATGCATACTTTAGAGTTATATAAAATTAAAGGGGAAAATGTGAATTCCTAAACAAGTTTTGGAATTAACATACAGATTACTTTCAGATCTCATAATTTTGCTATATTGTGAAGCACATATATGCATATTTTGGAGCAATACAAATGGGAGGGAACAACAAAAGGACTGAGAGAAAGAACTGACTGGAAAAGTAAACTTCAGCCCAAAACAATAAACATCTACATAGAAAAACTTTAAAAAGACTGAAAAAAAAAAGATGCAAGACATGTATGGCAAAATGTGTGAACTCAGGTGGGGCGGGGAGCATGGAAAGGGGAATGACTCTAAATTGGACTGAGAAATGTTATATGAATTGCACAAAACTTCAATAAAGATGTTAAAAAAGAATTCTCTAGATAAAAAGTTTAGGAAAGAAAAATACAGAGCATTTTCCTCATGAAGCAATCATATATAGTACAAATAACTTATATGAAAAAGGTCTTCTATTTTTAATGATCTACATATATATATATATATGTTTGTACCAATTCCATACTGCTTTTGTTGCTGTAGTTCTATAATATAATTTGAGATCAGGTATTATTATGCCCCCTGCACTGTTCTTTCTGCTTAGGTTTGGTTAGAGTCTTTTGTGCTTCCATTTGATTTTAGGACTTCTTTTTCTAGTTCTGTGAGGGATGTGAGAATTTTGCTGGAGATTTTATTGAATTTAAAGTTCACTTTTGGCAATGTGTCCATTTTAACAATATTGGTTCTGCCAATCCATGAATTTTTCTATCTTCTGGTTTCTTCCAATCTTTTTCTGTGTTGTTTTAAAATTTTTCATTTCACCTCTTTGGTTAAGTCCATAAATCTGGCAGGAGATTAATCTCTAAATCGATAATGAATTGCCAAAAAAAATCAAACACTAAAATTCCTAGAAAGTATTCAGTCAATAAATGGTCTAATGAATTGAATAGTTATTAAAAATAGGAAAAAAAGGCTAATAAATATTTGAAAAAGTGTTCCACACCCCTCCTTATTCTTTAGGGTAATGTAAATGCATTCCATCCAAATCAGAATGTTTTCTGTAAAGAAAACAACGAATGTTGCTGAAGATGTAGAGAGTGTGGAGTCCTTATGCACTTCTGGAAATTGGTATGGTTGGTTGTTTCTTTAAAAAGCTCAAAACAGGGGCTGGAGAGATGGCTCAGTCAGCACAGTGCTTACCACTGAAGCATGAGGACCTGAGGTCAGAGCCCCAGTACCCATGCTACAATCTGGACATGGCAGCACATGCTTGTAATCCCAACAATGAGGAACAGAGATGGGCAGATCCCTGGAGCTCACTATCCAGCCAGCTTAGCTAAATTGGCATGCTCCATGTTCAGTGAGATCCTATCTGAGAAAACAAGGTAGTGATGTGACTGAGGAAAAAACCCAATGTCAACCTCTGTTCTTGTGCAGTTTCTATTGCTGTAGCAAAACTGACCAAAACCAACTTTGGGAGCATAGGGTTCATTTGTTTTATTTATTTATTTTAAATTTTATTTATTTATTTATATGAATGTACTGTCTGAATGTACGTTTGTGCACCCTTGTTGTGCAATGCTGCGGGGGTCAGAAGAGGGTGTCGGATTCCCCTGGACCTGGAGTTCTCCTGGAATTGGAGTTACAGATGGTTCTCAGCCGCCATGTGGGTGCTGGGGATCAAACCCAGGTCCTCTGCAGGAGCAGATGTCGCTCTTAACTGCTAGGCTATCTCTCCAGCCCCAGGGTTCATTTGTTTTAAATGCCCCATCACAGCCCATCATTGAAGTCAGGACAAGAACCTTAGCAGGGCAGGAACCTAAAGGCAAGAACTGAACCAGAGATCCATGGAGGAATGCTGCTTTTGGCTTGCCTCCCTCACCTATGCTCAGTCTGCTTTCTTGTACAATAGAGGACCACCTGCCCATAGGGGTAGCACTATTCACTATGGGCTGGGAACTCCCACATCACTCAATAAACAAGAAATTGCCTTACAGACATGCACATAGGCCAGTCCAATAGAGAAGTTCCCCCGTTGAGGTTCCCTCTTCTCTGGTGTGTCAAGTTGACAACTGAAGCTATCCACCACACACACTCTTACACATACATACATGCATATATACATGAACTCATGCATGTGCATGTTAAAGTAGACAGAGATCTACAACCTGATCTAGCTATAACATGTGGTCCTGTGTATATATCAAGAGAATCCTAAGTCAATATACCACAGAAATATTTGTTTATCCATGTTAATTGCTGCAAAATTCACAATGGCCAAGATATGGAAACAATCTAGCAGTCCATCAATGGATAAATAGATGAAATGTGGAAAAATATGCACAATAGTCTTCTCTAAGGAAGAATGAAGTTGTGACATTTTCAGCAAAATGAGTGGAACTGGAGACCATTATGCTAAGTAAAAGAGCCAGATGCAAAAAGACAAATACCATGTTGTTATCTCTCATACACTATATATATATATATATATATATATATATATATATATATATATATTATTCTGAGCTAGATATTAAAAAATCTTTAAAGTAGGTTTTCATGTCAGGCCTAGAAAAGGCCAAAAACTTAAAAAAAAGGTAGCTATTATAATCCACCTTGTAAGGTTTACAGTTTAAAATGGTAATACATTTAAACTAATTAAAAATATAAGATGTTAATTGCTTTATTTGTAATCTGTGTTAAATTTCCAACAGTGGCTTTGAGATTGGGGCGCACAGATGGTCTCTGTATTTTTCTGTGTTATGCAGTATCACCTTGTAACATTTTTNGTTTCCAAGTACTTTTTTTTTTAATTAATTTTTATTGATGCTTTGTGCATTTCATACATTTTTTCCAATTCAGTTCAGGCTTATTTCCCTTTCCCTCCCCCCCACCCCCCACCCATCCCAGATTCATGCATTCTGCCATAACTGTCCTGCATCTCTTTCTCTCAGTTTTTTTTTTCATTTTTAGCTATAATGATAATCCATGAGTACAAGCATCCTTCATGCAAAACCTATCTGCAGGCTGTTGTGCCCAAACACCTACAGCCCCACCATCCATGGGGGGTGACAGGTTGTTTGTTCAATCAAGTTGTATCAAGAGTGTCCAGACTACATTGCTGTAGTTTCACCATTCACCCCAATCGCACCCTTAATTCTACCACGCCCCCTCTTCCCAGGTTGTTCCCTAGGCTTAGAAAAGGGGCACAGGTGGATGAGAGGTAAAACAGTCCACTCTCTCTGGAGCTGTTGACTTTGACTCTGGTCAATTTGGCTGTTTCCTTTCATGGGCTGACAGTTTGTCCAGGAATAACCTTTCGATCCTACTAATGAAAGAACAAGCAATAGATATATAGGTATTTAAACAGCACCAATAGTTATGTAGGTTACTTTAGCATAGACACATGTTCCAAGTACTTTTTAATTTTCCTAAATCATATCTTTTCTATTATTACCTGTTCAGGCCAACTGCTTGCTCATTCTTCTCAATACTGTGGACTACAGGAATACCTGTATTGACAGGATCTTTTGAGTACTAAGGTACATATTGAACTTAGCTAACTGCTTTGTTTTTCAATTTTTAAATTATGTGCATGTAATTGCATCGTCTATGAGTATGTGAAGGTATGTGAACGTGAGGCAGGTTCCTGTAAAAGCCAGAGGCATCTGATCCCTCTGGGGCTAGAGTGGTACAGTCAGTTATAAGTCACCTGAGTTCTGGGAACTAAACTTGGGTTTTTGCAAAAACAGTATATTCTCTTAATTGCTGAGCCATATCTCCAGCCCTGTCTTTTCTTTTTTTAGAATTTATTGTATACGCATCTCAATGTATTTTGATCAAGTCCACCTCCTTTCCCCTCTGCTCTAAATTCCTTCCCTATCCCCACTACCACATTCCTTCCCAACTTCATGTGGTCATTTTTAGCCACTGAGTCCACTAAGCATTGCTAGTACTGGTGTTGGTCTATCTACTAGATCATGGGTAACTTCTCAGGTACCAAGTTCTTGAAGAAAACTGACTTTCCTTCTTTCATCAGCCATCACTTACAAATAGCTCCTCAGCTAAGGGGCAGAATTTTGTGACCACCTCTACCCTCTATGATGGAGTTTTGTTGGTTTGAGCTTGCACAAGTTTGGGAATGTCTATCACAACCACTGTGAGCTCCTACGTGCAACTTCCCTTTTGTGTAGAAAAAAGAACACTGTTGATTGTAGTCATCTACCACCTCTAGCTCTTACAATTTTCTGTCCCCCTATTTCATGATGGGAAGAAGGAGTATGAGGCAGGCACATCCATTTAACGCTTGGCACTCTCAGTCTCTTATTCTCTGCCACATGACCAGTTCTGGGTCTCTGTGTTAACTGTACTTACTGCTAAGAGAAGTTTTCCTTCTGAAGGTTGAGAGACACACTTATCTCTGAGTATAATGTTAAATCATTGGGCATTAGATTAATATTATGTCTGTTTAGCAGAATAATCTTACTATTAGGTTCATCCTTAAGGTCTATGACCTATCTACCACCAGATTCATGGCCCTAATAAGAGCACAAGGGATGAGTTCCATGTTGTGGAGTGGGGTTTTAATCCAAGCAGAAGTGTGGTTGTTTTCCCATAACATTTGTGCCATCATTGCCAGGGTTGTTATTATTGCTCACAAGGCTCACAATGATTAATTTTCTTCTATCATACCATGCATAGTACCTTCTATCAGGTTGCAAGTTGGTTTCTGCATGTTCCATGATTCAAGTATTGTGGTGTCTTCAGCATAGGGTCTTACATTAAGTTCCAGAGAATAACCAAGTGCAATGAAGACAGCTTATAGTGTTGGGGTGGTCTATGGCACCCCATTGATCAACAACTCTGAAACATTGACACAAAATGCATGGAGATATGTTCTATGACATTGATGGAAAATAGGGTTAATGGAACCATGGATCCCTATGAAGAAATATTTTTAAAACTAATATTGAACAATTGATTTTAATACAAACTAGATTGCTGTTAAAACGTTAATGGTGATATCCAAGTAACCATGAAGAAAATGTTCAAGATGAAATAGGGAGTTAAAACAGCAGACTACAAGATGTTTATTGACCAAAAAAGAAGATAATATCAGAGCAATGGGGAACAGAAAGATAAGTCATCTAGAAAATGGAAGGTGGATTTGTCCCTTAACAGTGCATGTAGAGGCAGGCAGATATCTGTGTGTTCAAGGCCAGCCTGGTCACAGAGTGAGTTTCTAGGACAGCCAAGCTACAGGGAGATGCTGTCTCAAAAAGACCAAAACAAAAACAAAAGCAGTGCTTGTTTCAAGTGGGAATGGGTGAACTTGTCAATTAAAGAACAAGATTGGATGAAAAACAGGACGTGTTTGGCAAAGATGCCCTCCCTTTGTGGATCACTCTGGTGATCGCTTGGCAAAATGACCTCCCTCCGTTGATCACACTCTGGTGATCACTTGGCAAATATTTCCTCTTTCCATGGATCACTCTGGTGATTGCTTGGCAAAGATGTCCTCCCTCCCTGGATTATTCTGCTGATCGGTTCCTCTGCTTGGCAGGTACTCTTGACTTTCACGCAGCCGCATTTGAGATGATTTCTTGTGTTGCTGGAATCCTTTTCATGAAGTCCTTGTTTGTCCTCATGACCGTCATGTGTTTTGCCTGTGCTTCCCCCTAGCAGTTTCAGATATGATAGTAAGGGCTCTAATTCATTTCGATTGAACTTTTGTGCAAAATGAGACATATGGAGCAAGTTTCTCTTTTTTACATGTGGATATTTAGTTTCCTCTGCATTATTTATTGAAGAGGCTCTTTCCAGTGTATGTTTTGCTTTGAGATTTTAAAATAAAATTATTGACTTGGTACATTCTCATACATTTCTTAATCAACCTTCATAGTCCAATTCCCCTTTCCATGCCCCCCGTGCCCCTCCAGAGCTTATGCATTCTGGTCTTCATCTTTTTCTCAATCTTTTAAAAAAATTTTTTCTATGCAGAAGTTTACTGTTTGTCGGGCAGAAGTTTACTGTTTCAGTCAGTCTCTTGAACAAGTCCTTTTGTTGTTGTCCTTTTACATTTTATATGCTTCCAATACTGCAACTATAGTAATTATCTATATAATATATTATCCACACATATTACCAAACTTAAACATCTGAAATTAACTTAAAAAGACTGTCAAAACATGACGCTCCTTACCACCTGACCCAGTCATAGCACGTCCTGGGTATATACCCACAGGACACATCCTATGGCAAAGGATACATGCACATCTTGTTTTTTTTTTTTGACAGTCTTTAGTGAAGAGCTGGAACCAAGCCCTAAATGCACCTCACTCAACCAACAACTGTGGGTTACATCTACACATGAGTTCTACCTGGAGCAGTTAGAAACGAAAGATGACATCAACTTGCAGGATAGATGGATGGACTACAACCATTATGCTAAATGAAGTAACACAGTCCCAGAAAAAGAAATGATGGTATATCCCTCATTTATGGATGCTAGCACCAAATACCTAATAGTAAAGCAAACTGCAGAAATGTTAAATTATGTTTTTTTTCTTTCTTTTTTAACTGAAAGAACCTGTGACATTATAATGTGAATCCTTAATGGGATCTAGAATTAACCTAAAACTTATTTTCAGACTTGTAATTTGTGGTATATGAGGGGGGAGGGTATGTATCATACTTTAGAGTATATAAAATTAAAGGGGAAATGTGAATTCCCAAACATATTTGAATTAACATACAGATTCATTTCAGACTCATAATTTGCTATATTGTGAAGCACAATATATGCATATTTTGGAGCAATACAAAATGGGAGGGAACAACAAAGGACTGAGAGAAAGAACTGACTGGAAAAGTAAACTTCAGCCCAAAACAAAAAACTTATGCACAAGAAAAAACTTTAAAAAAGACTGAAAAAAAAAAGATGCAAGACATGTATGGCAAAATGTGTGAACTCAGGTGGGCGGGGAGCATGGAAAGGGGAATGACTAAATTGGACTGAGAAATGTTGTATGAGATTGCACAAACTTCAATAAAGATGTTAAAAAAGAATTCTCTAGATAAAAAGTTTAGGAAAGAAAAATACAGAGCATTTTCCTCATGAAGCAATCATATATAGTACAAATAACTTATATGAAAAAGGTCTTCTATTTTTAATGATCTACATATAATATATATATATGTTTGTACCAATTCCATACTGCTTTTGTTGCTGTAGTTCTATAATATAATTTGAGATCAGGTATTATTATTGCCCCCTGCACTGTTCTTTCTGCTTAGGTTTGGTTAGAGTCTTTTGTGCTTCCATTTTGATTTTAGGACTTCTTTTCTCTAGTTTCTGTGAGGGAGATTGAGAATTTTGCTGGAGATTTTATTGAATTTAAAGTTCACTTTTGGCAATGTGTCCATTTTAACAATATTGGTTCTGCCAATCCATGAATTTTTCTATCTTCTGGTTTCTTCAAATCTTTTTCTGTGTGTTTTAAAAATTTTTCATTTCACCTCTTTGGTTAAGTCCATAAATCTGGCAGGAGATTAATCTCTAAATCGATAATGAATTGCCAAAAAAAATCAAACACTAAAATTCCTAGAAAGTATTCAGTCAATAAATGGTCTAATGAATTGAATAGTTATTAAAAATAGAGAAAAAAAGGCTAATAAATATTTTGAAAAAGTGTTCCACACCCCTCCTTATTCTTTAGGGTAATGTAAATGCATTCCATCCAAATCAGAATGTTTTCTGTAAAGAAAACAACGAATGTTGCTGAAGATGTAGAGAGTGTGGAGTCCTTATGCACTTCTGGAAATTGGTATGGTTGGTTGTTTCTTTAAAAAGCTCAAAACAGGGGCTGGAGAGATGGCTCAGTCAGCACACAGTGCTTACCACTGAACATGAGGACCTGAGGTCAGAGCCCCAGTACCCATGCTACAATCTGGACATGGCAGCACATGCTTGTAATCCCAACAATGAGGAACAGAGATGGGCAATCCCTGGAGCTCACTATCCAGCCAGCTTAGCTAAATTGGCATGCTCCATGTTCAGTGAGATCCTATCTGAGAAAACAAGGTAGTGATGTGACTGAGGAAAAAACCCAATGTCAACCTCTGTTCTTGTGCAGTTTCTATTGCTGTAGCAAAAACTGACCAAAACCAACTTTGGGAGCATAGGGTTCATTTTGTTTATTTATTTATTTTAAATTTTTTATTTATTTATATATGAATGTTACTGTCTGAATGTACGTTTTGCACCCTGTTGTGCAATGCTGCGGAGGTCAGAAGAGGTGTCGGATTCCCCTGGACTGGAGTTCTCCTGGAATTGGAGTTACAGATGTTCTCAGCCGCCATGTGGGTGCTGGGGATCAACCCAGGTCCTCTGCAGGAGCAGATGTCGCTCTTAACTGCTAGGCTACTCTCCAGCCCCAGGGTTCATTTGTTTTAAATGCCCCATCACAGCCCATCATTGAAGTCAGGACAAGAACCTTAGCAGGGCAGGAACCTAAAGGCAAGAACTGAACCAGAGATCCATGGAGGAATGCTGCTTTTGGCTTGCTCCCTCACCTATGCTCAACTGCTTTCTTTACAATAGAGGACCACCTGCCCATAGGGGTAGCACTATTCACATGGGCTGGGAACTCCCACATCACTCAATAAAACAAGAAATTGCCTTACAGACATGCACATAGGCCAGTCCAATAGAGAAGTTCCCCCGTTGAGGTTCCCTCTTCTCTGGTGTGTCAAGTTGACAACTGAAGCTATCCACCACACACACTCTTACACATACATACATGCATATATACATGAACTCATGCATGTGCATGTTAAAGTAGACAGAGATCTACAACCTGATCTAGCTATAACATGTGGTCCTGTGTATATATCAAGAGAATCCTAAGTCAATATTCCACAGAAATATTTGTTTATCCATGTTAATTGCTGCAAAATTCACAATGGCCAAGATATGGAAACAATCTAGCAGTCCATCAATGGATAAATAGATGAAATGTGGAAAAATATGCACAATAGTCTTCTCTAAGGAAGAATGAAGTTGTGACATTTTCAGCAAAATGAGTGGAACTGGAGAACCATTATCTAAGTAAAAAGAGGCCAGATGCAAAAAGACAAATACCATGTTGTTATCCTCATACACTAATATATATATATATATATAGTATATATATATATATATATATAATATATTCTAGTCTGTCTTCCACTGCTGTGACAAAACACTCTGACCGACACAACTTGGGGAGGAAAGGTTATTCAGCTTACATCTCCTGGGTCACAGTTCTCACTCAGGGAGCCCAAGGCAAGAACTCAGGGCAGGAACCTGGAGGCAGGAGCTGAAGCACAGGCATGGAGGAATGCTGTTCACTGGCTTGCTCTCTGACTCATGCCCAGCTGCCTTCTTTATACGTACAACACCACCTGCCCCAGGGTGGCACCACTCATTGTGGGCTGGGCCCTTCCACACTGCTCGACCATCAAGACAATACTCCAAGATGTGGCCACAGGCCAATCTACATGGAGCCAATTCCCCAATTGAGGCTCCCTCAACCAGGTGTGTCAAGTTGACACTAAAGCTATCCAGCACAATATATATATATATATATATATATATATATATATATATCTCCCATATATATTGTAAGCATCCATACACAGTGCATGTATATAATGTATATAAAATAATATATAATGTCCATATGTATGGACGTTAAAGCAGAAAGAGAACTATGATAGAGGAGGAAGAGGTCTAGAGGAAAGGGTAACAAGAAAGAGCAACATAATATATGTGATGAAAAAGGAGGAACTATTGTGGGGAGGAAGGGGACCAGCCAGTCTCAGGAGAGGGAGAACAAGAGTGGCCAGTGCAGGTGCAAATTATAATGATCTCTGTGTGTGAAAATGTCCCAATGAAAATCATAGCTTTGTATGCTACCTAAAGCATTTTAAAACATGGGGTTAGAGAGATGGCTCAGCAGTTATGAGCACTGACTGTTCTTTCAGAGAACCTGGTTCAATTCCCAGCACCCACATGACAGCTAACAACTGTCAGTAACTCCAGTTTAGGAGGAATTCAATGCCGTCTTCTGACTTCTCTGGGCATTGTAAGACATGGGTGTACCTACATACATGCAGGTGATGGACTCATGTACATTAAATAATAAAATATTTTTAATTAAAATATGTGATGAAATCTAATGGCATATTTTCTAATTATGTATAGATATTGTTCTTTTTGTCTTTGATATAATATTCTGGGATGAACTTGAATCTCAGGGTGGTTTAGATTTATATTTCTCTAATGGCTAAGAATATTGGACAGTTTTAAAGATATTTATTGGCAATTTATGATCTTCTTTTGAGATATGTGTATTTAGGTCATCATCCCATTGAGTGAGTAGAAGATGTGTTTTTAGTGTTTAATTTTTTCCATTCTTTATATACTATAATTATTAACTCCTGTCGGAAGTATAATTGGCAAAGACTTTTTCCTGTTCTGTAGGCTGTCTCTTCACTCCACTGATTATTTCCTTTGTTTTACAGAAGCTTTTAAATGTCATATAATCCAATTTTTTAATTGCAATCATTTTCTATGAAGATGCAGTTCTGAAGACTTTTTCCTATGTTTTCATGCCTTCAAAGTTTCTGTATTATATTGTGGTTCTTAATGCCGTTAGAACTGATTTTTTGTTCAGTGTGAGAAATAAGGATCTAATATCATTCTTCTATATATGGGTATCCAGGTTTCCCAGCATTTTTGCTAAAACATTTTTTCCCAATGTATGCTTTTGATACCTGTTTTTAAAAATTAAGTAGTTGTAATTTTGTATGTTTATCTCTGGATACTTCATTCTATAACACTGGTTGACATGCCTGTTTTAGTGCTTGACTTTGTCACCATGTCTATGAAATTATAATTATAGGAGTGCACAGACCTTAGATCAGGGATTTCCCAGGACCACCTGAAACACAGGTAGGAGCTGGGTGCTTCAGCCAGGCAGATTGTTAGATAATCCTATCTGGCCCATTGGATAATTCTCTTATTGGTTTGATTCAATCATATTGTGTGGCTGTGGGGGCAGAGTCCTCCTACTAGCTGGTATAAAAGGTGGGCCTGTTGCCACTGTGAGACTTGAGTGCACAGAGCTTATATTGGGGATTTCCAAGGACCATCTCAAGCACAGAGTACCAGGGCACGGGCTAAACAGGCATAACCCCCAC